>JAVTVY010005437.1:0-38599 GCA_036873755.1 Hanleya hanleyi
ATATGGAATGCTCAAACACTTCGATCGCGCGTTTGTTCATATTATCCGATGTCCAATGCATTACCAGCCGCTCCTTTAAATCTTTAAAGCTGCTGTATTTCTGAAAACCGGGTAAACCATTGAAGAAACCAGGTACAACAATTTTTAAGTCGCGATCCTATCAAATAAGTAATATCAACGAAAATCTCCCGTTCTGATATACCTTCCGAAAAAAAACATATGGAATTTTTTATTCCAGACTTGTAGAATTTATTTCAATTCGCAGTACCTGGACATATCTCATAAAGTGATTTGACTTCTAAAGCAGGTTCGAAATAATTTACACTGAATCATATTGAGCCAAATTATGTAATTCAATTTGTGATGTTTTATCCCTTTCCATGCGTAAAACTTGCGCTGTCAGAGCAAGTATGCGACTACAGTTCTCTAGACGGAATAACAAAATAATGTTAAAAGAATCATGTTCTTTACTTCATTATCCATGGCTTAATGCGTATGTGCTCGCCGAGATTAGTCCCTGTGCCACAGAGAAGTACATATAGAGCCAGCATACGCCTTCCGAATGGCTCAAACCTTTTGAAGGCATCTCGATTCCATTCTCGAAGCAAGTCGATTTATTTCGAGGGGGTTCGAGATGGGCTTTTACTTCGAGGGAAAACCGGGAGGAAACCAGGACGACAATCGATAGAGATAAACCGGGACCCTTCGAGACGAGATATTTATCGGTTTTACTCGTTTATCGAGAAACCCTCTCGATCGATTGGACGTGACTCCTAACCGAGTGACTCTGTTTTGTAATGCAATTTACCAACATATCTTTTATGTCTTTCAGATTTGAAGCCGGTTTCTTTGGCCGTAGTAATTTCATGAATCCAGGGATGCCCTCGGTGTCTGTAGCTTCAACTGTCCTCTTATCGATGCTAGGTTTTGTAACGAAGGTAAACTCATCTTGATGTAACCTCCTCGTTACTACAGCATCTTCAGATGATGGTCCAGGGACAGGGGTCAGATCTGAACTGTCGGCCACAGCTAATATGGGGTGTCCAGGATGTCCTTTTTTAAAGTGAGTCAACTTCCTTCTCTCTTTACCCTTCATGTTGGTTGATGTAGCAGAGATGAGCAAGTGATCATCAGATATGTTCGCATTGGATTTTATTCCCATTTTTATATACTATTTTTTGTCTGTTTTGTTTTTACAGGTGTTGTCCCTTTGCAAACATTGCGGCAGTTGACTTAAAATGAAACCTAATGCAGAAGCAAAGTAACTCCGAATAAACTTAATAAACGCATGGTGACAGTCTCAATATTTCGAAGACTGAAATGGTTCGATACACAAAATTAGAGGGCAATAGCCAATCAGATAATATGTGAACATAACGAGGTAAACATGAGTGGCACATAGGCATGACAAGGAATACACACGCCACATAGGCCTGGCAATACACAATCGAAATGGCAACACTTAGATAAGGATTAATAGTGACGGGTGGTGATTTATTGAGGTGTGTGAGTGTGTATAGAGTGGCAGCAGAAATGTCAATCAGGGGAATAAACACAATTGAAACAGAGATTAGAAAGAAAGAAAAAGAAAAAAAAAATGTATTAAGTTGATTAGAGAAACGTATCAAAGGTACCTAGAATTGAAATAAAATATAGAGAATTGAATAGTTACAGAACGAGAAATACACAACTATATTAGGCTATTAATTAACAAGACAAGCAATACACACACTACACAAATGCTGGATGGTTGTATTATCTTATCTAAACAGTGATTTATGGAATAAAATATATATATAAAAGTTGAAATTAGAAACAAAAATACCAAAATAATAAACAGTAGTCTACCTGAATAACTGTAGCTCTTTCGAAGCTTTTACACCACTGGGATTTGATCGACGAATAGCTAGGGCTTCCTTAAATAACAAGATATTCCAGTGATCCGCGGAGTCGATAACTTTAGTGTTAGACAATAAGACTGATGACAATGGGCAATATGGAATACCTTCTAATCTATTCGGTAAATCTAGTAGGTCTTTAATATTTTGGAAGTGCTCACAACTGAACAAATGAGAATGGATTTCGCTGTTGCCTTTACTATGTTCCTTTAGTCGTGTTTCAAGACAACGCTCAGTTTTTCCGATGTAACTAGAATTACAACCGGGACAGGTAAACTGGTACACAACATCACTTCTAAATTCTAGCGGAATCTTGTCTTTGATGTTTATAATTGCACTGATTTTAGTGGTTCTCCAGTGAACAATGATCTTCACTGGCTTTGTGAGAAGTTTGCGAATTTTACCTAAATATCGTTTGACTATTCGTTCTCCCTGAGGACCAACGTAAGGGAATTTGATCCAGATTTTAGGTATGTCGTCTTCAGGTTTATCTCGAGGCGCACAAGCCAAACGGGTGGTGAACTTTTTGACAAGTTTTTCAACTGTAGCTGTGGGGAAGCCATTCCAAGACATAAAGTCTTTAATAACTCTCAACTGATTGTTGAATAGCGAAACAGTACTACAAAGTTTGTGAGCTCTAGTTATAAGTGCCCGTATCCAAGCAGTTTTTGTAGTCCAAGGTTGAAAGCTGTCGAAATGAACATACTGGCCGGTACAAGTGGATTTTCGGTATATTGAGGTTGTCATTCCATTGCAAATTTTGATATCGAGTAAATGCACATCAGTATAAGCGTCAAATGTCTCGTGAGTAAACTTGAGTTGTGGGAGGAAAGTGTTCAGGGCCGTCAAGATTGAGTTGAAATCAGCAGATTTGGCTAGAACAAGTGTGTCGTCCACATATCTGCAGTAGAATTTAATCGTTCCATCTTGGACCAGTTTATCTACCACTGTCTTTTCTAGCTCAGTCATGATGATGTTGGCGAGGGTCGGCCCTAGGGGGGAACCCATCGATACACCATATGAACATATGTATATGAACAGAAGATAATTACAACCACTATCCGAAAGATTACCCTGAAAAAACTGTTAATGGACTCCTGTACCAAAACTCCATTCTCGTTCAACAATGTATTGTACCAGCAAGTGGATGGTGTATCGATGGGTTCCCCCTAGGGCCGACCCTCGCCAACATCATCATGACTGAGCTAGAAAAGACAGTGGTAGATAAACTGGTCCAAGATGGAACGATTAAATTCTACTGCAGATATGTGGACGACACACTTGTTCTAGCCAAACCTGCTGATTTCAACTCAATCTTAACGGCCCTGTACACTTTCCACCCACAACTCAAATTTACCCACGAGACATTTGACGCTTATACTGATGTGCATTTCCTCGATATCAAAATCTGCAATGGAATGACAACCTCAATATACCGAAAATCCACTTGTACCGGCCAGTATGTTCATTTCGACAGCTTTCAACCTTGGACTACAAAAACTGCTTGGATACGGGCACTTATAACTAGAGCTCACAAACTTTGTAGTACTGTTTCGCTATTCAACAATCAGTTGAGAGTTATTAAAGACTTTATGTCTTGGAATGGCTTCCCCACAGCTACAGTTGAAAAACTTGTCCAAAAGTTCACCACCCGTTTGGCTTGTACGCCTCGAGATAAACCTGAAGACGACATACCTAAAATCTGCATCAAATTCCCTTACGTTGGTCCTCAGGGAGAACGAATAGTCAAACGATATTTAGGTAAAATTCGCAAACTTCTCACAAAGCCAGTGAAAATCATTGTTCACTGGAGAACCACTAAAATCAGTGCAATTATAAACATCAAAGACAAGACTCCGCTAGAATTTAGAAGTGATGTTGTTGTACCAGTTTACCTGTCCCGGTTGTAATTCTAGCTACATCGGAAAAACTGAGCGTTGTCTTGAAACACGACTAAAGGAACATAGTAAAGGCAACAGCGAAATCTATTCTCATTTGTTCAGTTGTGAGCACTTCCAACATATTAAAGACCTACTAGATTTACCGAATAGATTAGAAGGTATTCCATATTGCCCATTGTCATCAGTCTTATTGTCTAACACTAAAGTTATCGACTCCGCGGATCACTGGAATATCTTGTTATTTAAGGAAGCCCTAGCTATTCGGCGATCAAATCCCAAACTTAACAGTGGTGTAAAAGCTTCGAAAGAGCTACAGTTATTCAGGTAGACTACTGTTTATTATTTTGGTATTTTTGTTTCTAATTTCAACTTTTATATATATATTTTATTCCATAATCACTGTTTAGATAAGATAATACAACCATCCAGCATTTGTGTGGTGTGTGTATTGCTTGTCTTGTTAATTAATAGCCTAATATAGTTTTGTATTTCCCGTTCTGTAACTATTCAATTCTCTATATTTTATTTCAATTCTAGGTACCTTTGATACGTTTCTCTAATCAACTTAATACATTTTTTTTTTCTTTTTCTTTCTTTCTAATCTCTGTTTCAATTGTGTTTATTCCCCTGATTGCCATTTCTGCTGCCACTCTATACACACTCACACACCTCAATAAATCACCACCCGTCACTATTAATCCTTATCTAAGTGTTGCCATTTCGATTGTGTATTGCCAGGCCTATGTGGCGTGTGTATTCCTTGTCATGCCTATGTGCCACTCATGTTTACCTCGTTATGTTCACATATTATCTGATTGGCTATTGCCCTCTAATTTTGTGTATCGAACCATTTCAGTCTTTGTTAGTTGTTTTTGTATATAAGTGCCTGAAACTGCTGTTATATCACATCCTGAAGATGACAAATAAAATTTTGTCGAAATATTGAGACTGTCACCATGCGTTTATTAAGTTTATTCGGAGTTACTTTGCTTCTGCATTATGCCAAGCTTATCAGTGGATCAACACGATAAAATGAAACAAAAGGATGAATTTCTTCATTTTTGTTATGAGTTTTGTCAGTAATAATAACTTTATAATTGATAACTTCATCTGTCTATTACTGCCATCAAGATGTTGATTCCCTGTAGCTACATTCAATTGAACTAACAGATATTCTTTATTTGGGGGTTGTGTATACCATGAACACCTCAGTGTTATATTGTTGAATGTGTTGTGTACACAATTATGTATATTGATGTGACCTTTTATATGTTTAAACAAGTTTTTGATCTCTCTATAAACATTAATTTTAAGACCCGTGAGATGATCCTTGGATGACCCGCTGATTACATGGAGAAATTACTCACTGTCATGAAAGACTTTTTTACCAGATGTAGTCTAACTAAGCAGCTTTTAAACAGATTATGTTTTGTCACATCTTGAATTTTTTATTTTTATATTTTTAAGTTTTAAATTGAAAAAAGACATGAAAATTGAATTAAAATAGCAAAAAAATAATTAAAAATAGTCTTTGACATATCTAATCAATGCTGCATACCTTTTATTATAGGCAGAAGGATAGTCTACTGAGTGCTTTTTACCAGATGGAAAAATACTTACAGGTTAGTGAGATATTGTACTTTTTATTTTCACCCCAATATTAAGTCATATGGGAGAAAATGAAAGGAAATGATAAAGGGGGTACCCTTGTTATTTAGTTTATAAAATCTCTATCTTTGAATAGTGTTATTTGTGCCTTCTCAGGATAGTTTGCGGATGGGTAATGATTGTTCAGATGAGAGCATTCTTTATTTTAACAATGGTTTCATGACTGACAGGCATCAGATCACAATTAATCACTTCCGGGTCAGTGTCCACGACCTACTTTGTGTAGAAATTTGATAGCAGATCTTTGTGGATTTTATTATGTGGGATTATTCAGCATTTCTGATGAATTTGATATTTCAAATTGCAGATGAGGCTTCAAACTGTACTTCCTGGTGTTGATTTGGCAACATTGGGGCAAAGCCTGGCGGAAGGACACATGAAGAGTGGAGGTGAAAAGGCTCTCTGTTTGAAAGTTGAATGACATTCGGTAACACCACTCAGCTGCAAATGGCGGCAAGTTGAAATTTCCATGGTCAACATCTGTCAAGACTTCCACTGGTAATGTCCCACAAGGTAAATATTGACATGCCAGGTGGATTTATGCATTGTGAATTTTCTGGATTTTTGCCGATTTTTAACGCTAATACATAACAAGTAACGGAATTAATAGTAGACTGGTGCCACTTCTATCGTCTGCTAGGCACAGCTGTGTAGGCTGGCCGATCGTTTCGCTTGGAGCGGGCGATAACTCTCCGTAATAACCACCGCCCAGCCGCCAGGATCGCGGCGAACGACCCGCAGCCGACATGGAAATAGATGTGAAAATAGCAGCTACTGCGTGTTTGCTTTAAGGTATGTGGTTGATTTATATGATTTTAAGTTCAATACTTGATATAATCGATAGAAACCTGTCGTAGTTTATTCGATTGTGCCGCCATATTCGTTAGCAATGGTGAAATTACAACACATATAAGGCCCGCGGGATGATTGAAATAGTATAAACGTTTCATTTTCGGGTCGTTTATATTTTGGAAACATTCAAGGAATTCCCGTAGGTAAGCAACCCTATATCGCGAGATATCATGCAGGTAGTTGTCATTTGAACTCCGCTCAAATCAATAAATACCGCGACGTCGGCATTAGCTGAGTTTAAATGTGTATACATGCCAGCATGCTGTACAGGAGAGCTCCAGCTGTTAGATCTCAGCGGGAATGGAGCTTTCAAATCCGCCCTGAAAGACCAGCTCAGTGCCTAGCAGACGATAGAAGTGGGATAAAACGGAAATAAAGACAAAGGCGATCCTAGCGGCCGAGGCCGGAACCGTGTATTGTGCAAGTCCCGCATTCCTTCTGCATTGTCCGAAATTTACCCGAGAGAAAAAAAATGTTCGGGAAATTATATATACAGGGATGCCCACATGGACTGTAATAACTAACTCTGAACATTGAGCCATTTGATTTGTGAGACGTTAAATGTCATTGAATATTTCGTAAAGTGAAACATATGGTAGCATTTGTGTAGTTCTTGAGGCATGTTTACTTATTTTTTTATCTATTAATTTTGTTGCATGAGTGGGTTTTCGATCCTGATTGAATAAATATTGCAAGTATCTCTTTAATAATATTGTTAAATCTGCCTTTTGAAAGCTCGGCCATGACAATGATGGCTCGTCAGGGATGTGACGTTATTTCCGGTTAGAGAGAATTATATATTATATAAACATTGGTAAGGGGTCACGTCCAATTAATCGAGGCACTTTCTCGATGCCTTCGAGATGGAACGAGAAATTTCTCGGCTGAAACCGGGAGGGCAGAACCGGGACCCTTGGCGACGTCTCCCGGTTTGCTCCCGGTTCTATCTCGATCGAAACGTCCCGGTTTTCGAGATGGACACGAAATTGATCGGTAATCTCGAAGGGGGTCCCGGTTTGTATATGTACGCGTTTGTTGCACTTAAATTGGTCGTTTCTTAGCTTCTCAGGCGATCAGATTGTTGTGCGGGTATCATAGTTTGGGGGGCGATCGTCGTATAAGCATATCGCAGCCTAAAATACAATCCCGACAACTGATTGTTTTTTTTATGTTATTAAATGTTTAATCGATATATCCATTATATGATGTTTCCTGAACCCAATTGAAAGAAAACGTTTCATTTATCTATATATATTAAGAATATAAAATTGAATGATTTTCTCACACATTGATTGTATATCTGATAATTATCCTACGCGGGATAAATGACACATCAACTGGATATAATCTGAATAATAATGATAGTGAAGCATGCGATAATTATTGTTCCATAATATTGTTTTGAAGCGAAACATAGATCGTTTCAACCGAAAAATGAAGTGTGACCGGTGTTTTAGCCTCGGTGTGTAATTCGTTTCATAATTTTGTATTATTCATTGCAGATTCCACTTTACTGAGAATTACTGTCTTGAGATATAGTTCGATTAAGGAGATTGTACAGTTATATCAACAAATTTTATATTATATTACTTCTGATATACGCTTGCCTGGTAGAGGTTAATAATGACAATCGGAACTAGAGGTGTTGATAATTCACACCACAGTCGGTCCGCGGAAACCATCGGCTTGTAACAACAGCGAATATAGATAGGCGTTAGGGATCGTTTCCATTATTCGTTTTTTCTTCAGTCGCGATTTTTCTTCAATTTTCTCGATTGAAAAACGATCATTCGTGAATCAGTCGCGAGGATATCGAGAAAAAAAAATGAGAAAAAACGATTGAACCTTTTCTGAAAAAAAACCCATTCTCTCGCGATATCGTTTTTGAATCGTTTACCCATGCGCGATCCGTTCTTGATCGCGAATCTTCAATCGCGAGGGAATCGTTTTTTTCAAGGTGCGAGAGAATCGAGAGGCGGAGTGATATCTGACACATAGGCCGTGTTGCCGTCGTACGCCGCTCTATCCGCGAACTGGGAACTACATTTAATGCTGGTTGCGGATTTGTCGATGGAAAACCTATATTACTATACTATACTGTATAAATGTGTAAGATAACCGGATAATATATATGATTCACGATATATAGTCTCCTACAAGCCGAAGTAGGGCGTATGCTGGAAATATCTATACACATACCTGTACCATGCTTCCTGTGACGTCCGCGCTCAGATTTATTCTGGCGAAGCGTAAATGACAAAATTACATGTTTATTTAATAATCGTGTGAGCCGACAATGTATTAATGTTCAGTCATTCCCTTCAACTTCCGACAATTTCCTCAAATATTCATGCAACTTGGTATAAACAATACAGGATGATAGTCGCAATATCTTGTTTTTGTAAATACCGGGTATAGGTCATACGTGGATTTGAGTTCGTAGTTGATTGCATTATCAGAATGATTACGGCACAGACTTGATAGAGGTGTGAATGGGCGCATGGCGGATAACGCAGAACAGCTTAGCTCTCCAGCCGAGAATTTCTAGGTTAATTAAGGTGAAAAATAGTGTAATTAAATATGTATATTTTGTTATAATAAAATAATATAATATAATAAAAGCCACACAACAAAACTCCCACCCAGAGAGCTACAGAAAAAATTAATTCACACAACCAAACAAACAAGCAAAAAAATAATGACAGTTGTGAAAAGTTTTACAAATAGCCCGCGCTATATATTAATAATTAAGTGCTTTCGAAGACTCAAAAGCCCCGTATGACAATGTTATATTCAATACAGCGCCATCTATCTACACAAGGAAAATGGTGATCATAGGACAAAAAATCACGCGAACAGCGAAAATCTGACGAATCAACTCAAAATTTCAGCACGCACAGATGCCAAAAACGTTCACGAAAAATACTACACAAGAAATCTGGAATAATACCAGCTTTAAAACACAGAAATACTCAAAATAATAGGCGAAATTGCAAGTGCAAATGACTCAATCTGACCATATCCGGGCCTGTGTCCCGTACAAAATATATTTAAATACGAAGTTATAATTATATGCATAACCATTATTCTTATGTATATATATATATATATTTTTTTTTCAATTTCTATCAATATCCCCATCGTATCTATATAACCGCCAACTGAACTGAAACACGCTATAGTTTTACACAAGGCAAAGAAGAATGGAAAAGGAAGAAGAAAAAATGATCGAACTTTATATAGTCTGACTGAAGTGTTCATGATATAGAAACTCGAACGTGTATGCGGGTCAGTCAGGCTGAACCTTGCCGTACTACTTTCGGCTATAATATATAATCCTCAATCGGTTTTTTTCAATCGCTTATATTTTCTCGATTAAAAAACGATTGAATCGCGATATCGCGTTTTATTCGCGAGAATTTTCTCGATTGAAAAACGATTGCCAACAGAAAAAACCCCCATTCGAACAGCGATCCCGAAAGAATCGTTTATTTTGAAGAAAAAAACCCATTCCCTCGCGCCTTGGAAAATCGCGACTTCGAGAAAATTTGACGAAATAAACGATTCATTCGCGAACGATAATTGGAAACTGGGCCTTAATTACTTTGAAAGAAAAACTAAGAAAAGTGCTTTTGCTGGGGATTAATAAGATATTTCCGTTCTATTATTTATTGCTATTTTCATGTGTCTAGCAAATTAACTAATTACTGACAAAGTAATTAGCGCCCAATTAGTCTTTAAATCAACGTTCATGTACATTTTACAACAACAATACCACGTGTTGTCAGTGTGAAAAGCTTATATGGAATGCTCAAACACTTCGATCGCGCGTTTGTTCATATTATCCGATGTCCAATGCATTACCAGCCGCTCCTGTGGTCTTTAAAGCTGCTGTATTTCTGAAAACCGGGTAAACCATTGAAGAAACCAGGTATAACAATTTTTAAGTCACGATCCTATCAAATAAGTAATATCAACGAAAATCTCCCGTTCTGATATACCTTCAGAAAAAAAACATATGGAATTTTTTATTCCAGACTTGTAGAATTTATTTCAATTCGCAGTACCTGGACATATCTCATAAAGTGATTTGACTTCTAAAACAGGTTCGAAATAATTTACACTGAATCATATTGAGCCAAATTATGTAATTCAATTTGTGATGTTTTATCCCTTTCCATGCGTAAAACTTGCGCTGTCAGAGCAAGTATGCGACTACAGTTCTCTAGACGGAATAACTAAATAATGTTAAAAGAATCATGTTTACTTTACTTCATTATCCATGGCTTAATGCGTATGTGCTCGCCGAGATTAGTCCCTGTGCCACAGAGAAGTAAATATAGAGCCAGCATACGCCTTCCGAATGGCTCAAACCTTTTGAAGGCATCTCGATTCCATTCTCGAAGCAAGTCGATTTATTTCGAGGGGGTTCGAGACGGGCTTTTACTTCGAGGGAAAACCGGGAGCAAACCAGGACGACAATCGATAGAGATAAACCGGGACCCCTTCGAGACGAGATATTTATCGGTTTTAATCGTTTATCGAGAAACCCTCTCGATCGATAGGACGTGACTCCTAACCGAGTGACTCTGTTTTGTAATGCAATTTACCAACATGTTGGTTGCTGAAGTTTATATAGATGCACCAATTACTTACTCACAAAGAAAAATACAGACGTCAACCTAGTGCTGGTAAACCGCATATTAACACTACTAGCATTAAAGCAGAGTTTAATAGTTATCACAGGGAATTTGCCTAATCAGAATTCAATGATTTTTATGCGATAAAATAGTTCACATGGCGACTTCCTGTAGGTTGAAGGTCAAGGTTGCTAATATTTCGACAGCAGTACGAACATTTGAAGATTATGATCAGGAGTCAGATTTTGCCGGTAGCCACCACATAATTGCCATGCGCGATACAGTATGTTCCGGTGTTAACGAGCAGAAAAGTTTCATTGGAGCGATATGCAAGAGGTGGGAAAAATTGACGACGTCTACCGATTAAAGAGCAACCATATGACTCTACAGGAAATTTTCCATAGGCACCTCACATTCAGACCCGAGAATATGGTGGATTCTCGGACGTAGCCTTAGTAACTCAGCCACGCTTTTATTGCAGATGTTGAAGTGGTGACTATGAAGTATCCACACGGCCACTAGCACCGGCTTAAGCGGAATTAGATACGCTAGCTCGGGATCTGTGATGACAGATCAGCTCAAAGCAACAACTCATCTGATGTTAATTGATGAGCATCGAGGAAGTCTGATGGAGTAAACTCCTCAACATAGGGTAAACCTGGTAAATGCAAGAATACCAAGAAAAACTAACCTGGTATGCCCGACGTCACTGACAAACATATGATTGGTCAAGCTAGGCCGTATGTATCAGTATACAGAACAATTAGGTCGACACCAGTTGCTGAAGTTTATATAGATACACCATTTTTTCGGAGCCGAAAAAACACTTTGTATGGATGATCTCATTTGCGATCTTATCGTGAATAATATTCCTTCAGTTAGTTTAATTGTGCAAGGTCACAAGTTGTCCAAGTTTTTCAACATTTCTGCTTTTTCGCGAGGAAAAGTTTGCAAAAAATATTTTATTTCACATCAGATTAATATTTACTAATTTATGATGCAGTTTTTGCGGAGAACTTACATAAATAAAAAAATCGAAAAACCTGACCCGAAAATCAACCAAAAAATCCCTTTATTGAAAACGACGTCACTGTGACGTCATCAAAGCGGTCATCGTGAATTTTTGTCATTTTCTGGTAGGGCTTGATCTATGGGCATGGTGTGATAAGTTTCAGCACCCTAGCTGAAGGAGTAAAACAAATAATTACGGGGTGGGGTCCGAAATGCCTCCCCCTCCTCGGCCTTGACTGGTCCCAAAAAGCCCAGGCGGGAAAGCCCAGGCGAGTACTCTGCAGAAAACGCATATAGTAGCTGCATCGTTTCATAAAGTTGCAATCGACAAAGATCAATTGTTCCTAAAACTCTACGAGAATATGGGTACATATTGGCAGTGATAGACGTTGCTACACGCTATCCAAAAGCTGTGGCACTTTAAAATGTTTACACAATTATTCTGACAGAAGCCATTTTGAATATATATTTAGCAATGTAGGTCCATGGGCCAAGACCCCAAATTTCAGCAACCCGTACCACTCGAAGTGACAAATTCTGTTAATGTTTTTTGAGGATGTATTTGTCTGTAGATGTTATCCATATGTGATAACCGTTGTAGATCGGAAGCATAACACAAATTATTAACTCTACCCCATCCCCTTGTTTCGACCTCAAACGTGTGAAGAGGGGAATGGTTCCTGGAATATATTTGTTATTTATTATATTTGTTAACCATCTTAGAATTGGCGGTTATTTCGAGGACGTCAACATTACCCGCATTCTTGGTCGCAGATGGTTTCCTAATCCAGATAGATCAACGTGGTATGCAAAAGCTATGACCAGATGATCCACCGGGGGTGCCTGTCACTAGAAGGGCGCTGTCAAAGTTGTTTCGTAGTTGGAAATGATCATTATGTGTTATATACCGGTACCTGTGTACGGAATGCTATGTTTGCTTCTTAAATTCCACAAACATTGCCATTTTAGAAACATTCAGATAATACTCATGACACTTTATCCCATTTAACATTATTCCATGAACACTGTTAGTTGTTTCTCAAATGCATAGCCAATTGCTTTTTCCAGATATTGCAGAAGAAGATAGATATTCTTAGCTATGTAAACGTGGGGGTACCGTGTTGCATGATCTTCTGGCTTTCTGTTTTTGTCCACGTGTTCAACTTCATTTATATATGGTCGTATTCTAAGACAAGTATTTGTCTAAAAATAATAACCACAGTTCACAGAGCCGTCAAATCCGTCGCGGAAGGTGCGGGGGAGGAGTTGTGCGTATTTTATTTGGAATTTATACATTTTTGGGAATAAGGTGGGCTTGCCGTTTATCGGTGCTTTGAAGTATGGCACAATAAATTTTGTCCAATTTTCCTCGAAGAATAGCTGGAGTTTTAAAGAAAAATGACGAAAACATCACTTTTCTGGTATCCCGCCATCTTGAATTTATCCATGATCCTCTACTCGGGGGTTATGCAAATAGACACAAAATGACCCCAATATGATAAACTAAATAGACTCGGAGGGTCAGATTGTTTTTTTGTCATTCCAGAGATATAGGGAGAAAGTTTGGCAGGGGGAGCCATAATGACCCGCTGGACAGGCAGGGTTAAATTAAGGATTGTACCACAAAGATTCGTTATAAATATCTTTGATAGCAGCTATGAGTATTTATATATATTCAGGGCCTGTATCATATATTTTTCGTCCATTTGTCATACTTTTTTCTCTTTTACAGTTATATTTAATGAATGTATCAGATTCGTCACGTTAACCATTCTGAATCCTCCTAGTATAGTGCTCCTGAATATCCAACACATTTGAGGTCCCTACACCATCCTTAAGATGGCTGAATATCCACCACATTTGAGCCCCCTAGATGGTTAAAATAGCCTCAACACTTAGGTCCCACACATCATCCTTAAGCTGACCTACTTTTGATGAAAATTTTACCTACTTAGGTGACCACCCTACTTCGTAGGTCTGATGACGTTAGTCACACTCCCATGTGTACGGAAAATTGGGTCACCGTCGTGATATAACAAAAAAAAATTGAGAACGACGTTAAATCCCACTCATTCACTCACTCCTTAGAACGTTATTTCAAGCGTGTTATATCATAAATATCACAAAGTAATGGTTCAGTTATACACGCTTTATACACAAAATACACAAAATTTATGCAGAATTTAACTTCTGATTTGTGAAAAGCTCCGAATTAGACGACTGATAAAAATGATCGAATAAATGGCGATGCCCCACGAAGCAATTTGAATAAACTGAAATAGTTTTCGAGAGAAAAGCGAGAATCGAACCCACGACCACGACCACAACCAGTAAACTAGACCACATGTAGAACTTGCATGGTCCCTTGCAAATGCTTATAGGCTCAATGCAACAAATATACTTTTTTTTGTTTTAGACCTCCGTCTACAGGTGGTCATAATTTTTTTCTCAGATATTAAATTATAATATTTAGATTTAATGATCATGGGTATGATTGAACGTTGTTTTCAAAAATCTTTCAGTCATATCTCAACGTTTGAGTCCAATTACTTTTTCAGACCAATTTGCAATGAAATATATTGGAAGTTAATATATGTTCGGGGTTTCTGCAACATATACCAACTTGCCTTGGTGCACAAATGTGCGATATGGGTGCAAGAAAGCACACACCCGCACTACATTCCACTTCTGCGTCGTTTGATGTACCTCCAGGTGCGGTCAACTCACCCCCAGGGGTACAATGACATCCCTAAGTTACCAATACATTGTCCACCGTGTACTCGTCTCAGACAAAAACAGGGAAACTGCCTTTCGGTCGTAAAATACAGGATTTTAGGACTAGAAATGAGTTGTTACAGCTAGTATAAACATCTCACAGTGCTAAGGAATAGTTTGACCCTGAATTTGGTTTGAACCTTGACGATACTGTTTTAGTCAGTAGCATATCAGACTAGTCTATGCTCTCAGTTATCAAAACGGTCAAATTGTTGACATTGAATTTACCTCTACAATGCTGCCCAAGTGGTTCTCGTTTACATCGTTCATTTTGCGTCGGTTTTTGAGCGATTATGCTCAGCTTCATTTGATATGATATATCTTATCACCAATCTAACCGCCTGGCCAAGCATTCGTAGGGAATAGTAGCCCAAGTACCTGATCGTTGATTAATCTCCAGAAAACATGTCCACATTGATGTCTCTGGGAACCTGACCGATGTTCGCGTCATTCCCAATAACGTATTCATCAACGGGACAACAACTATTGAACTATATTGTTATGCAGAAATATATTTATTGGAGCTCCAATGACGGGATAGAATGTACATTCAAGCAGGAGAAGATAAAAAAATCCGAATTCCAGCTGGCATGCCCGTCTTAGGTATGTGGTCGTGAACTGGAAAGAATAAATGAGAGAAGATTATTTTCATATCTAGATCCTTGTGTAAATCATTATCATTTAACCCAACTCAACTTGCTTAACTCAACCCTTCAACCCACTGTCCCAATCATAGTGTCATTGCTCTTCCAAAAATAGTGTGTCCTTTAGTGCACCAAACGACGTAGTGTATTCCGCACGTCAATTTCCGTATTTCTTACCAAACCAGGATTCTGTTATTCTCATAGTTTATTCCGTAAAGGCCCATTCTCACGGTGCGATTTGTAGTAACAACTTGTAGCATACAACTCAGTTGCATCGTGAGAACACTCGTGCAATTTTAGTCGTATGCTACAAGTCGTATGAAACAGGGCAGGTCCTATTTCATGCGATTAGTTGCATGCTACAAATCGGGGGATTCCCCCGCCGAGTTGTTACTACAAATCGCATCGTGAGAATGGACCTTAAGGCAGCATAGACAAGGATAATATTTGCTGCACTCACATGACTTCTGTATAAAACAACTCTTACCTCGACATAGCAACTGCAGTTATGTTCATCAGCACATTTACATTCGTGATATTGACTATCGTCTGTGGATTTCACGAAACATAATAAACTTTGGCCAGGCGAATTACCTATACGTTGCGTATGTTGCAATCCCTGTCAATCTTTCTGCCGAGTCTCGCTATTTTCCGGGAGATTCTCTCCAATCGTCTTTGCTGTCGATTGGTCGCACATCCGCTGCCCTGCACATTTCAAAATGAATAAGAAAAAATATGAATATATTTTCTTATGGATGAAACGAAGAAGACCAATGGATCACAACTGTTGAATGAGCAAATCCAAGTCGGCAGGTATAGCGATTGACACGTAACCTCTGGGGCTAAGGTTTGTCTTCGCAAACATCACTGTTTCAAGAATTTGGACAAGCACGCTCAACAGAGGCACCATGATAGTTCCGTAGTATACCACAACATCACCGAAGCTTATGTCGCATTTTCGTACATTGACTGAGAACAATCATGTGGTTAGTGGAACGTAGAACTTGTCCGACCTTACTAATTAATAAGGCTTATGTTTATGTATACTATGATTTTATGTTTCTTTCTTTTGACTTTGTGCTAATGCTGTTATATGGAATAGGTCGTTGGATTATGGACGCGGAAATTCTTTAATGGATGACGGCTGGATATTGAATGATCGACTAGACGCTTGTATTTCATTCCCAGTATTTTCAATTACGGTTACATTATGAGCAGATAACAAAATAAACAATAAGCGCAAAATTTACAACATCCTGCGTCAGGGACAAGAACAGCGAAATACTCTTGCGGTCTTTAGATATATGGCTGATCTACTCTGGCCCAGGTTTCACGCATGCGTAGATGGTAGTTTGAGCACAATTTCGCGCTCTCTTCAGGCATTGGACAAGTGTTGGATCTGCCTGTGATCGTATGGATAAACATGTATTATTATTTCGCTTTCAAATGTACCGAGGACGAAGACGGCACCCGGAATATAGCATTTTTTACGCACAATCTTGTTTTGTACAATTTTGTCTCGACTGCCTGAATCAGATTGAGCTAAGCTGTGTTTTAAATAACAAAAACGACAGTTCATGTGTTCTTCAAAACCACGAACAATCGGTTGGACCTGGAAGACAGCTAACTTCGTACAGTTATTTCGTATAAAAGGGACGAAGATCTAACATAAAACAAATCCATGTTTCACGCATTTGATCCCGATTTATAATTCCTATGGATAGGCAATCAGCACATCTCCTCGAATTTTGCAATGAATATCGGACAAGGATCAAATAGTACAGGATCTCTGGTGGTACGTTTGGTAATTTTGTCTAATTCCGTTTAACCAGGACCAGGGGCACTTTGTGATATGAGATTTTCACGCCTTTCATTTGAATAGTAATAACAAAGGCAGCCGGGTACACAAAAGAATGTGCCCTTAAGTAAAATATTCTCATTGATAGGTTTTAAGAAGTTATTCTGTTTGCTCAGTAGGATTCAAATATCTTATACTCATTCATTTCTAGAAAAAAAGGCGGAGGTATACTGTGATAGTAACAGCTATCTGAATGAAGTCCCTTTTTCTTCAACATTGTTAATCGCGGTGTTAGTTTTCTTTTATAACACTACGACGTCAATTGGGAATTCGTTTATAAATATCAACGAACTGTATGCTATTCTACCTGCCATGGTGTGTTATGACGGAATACTGAATGTCAATGACGTTTTGAGAGAGTTCCTGCAAAACTCATCAGCAAACTATTCATTTTTTTAGGTACATGTATTTTTTTTATTGTCCATAATCAATACATGTAAATACAGTGTACAATCAAAAACAAGTACTACCATAGCCTTAACAAATACAGATGGAAAGAAAATGTATTTTAACATCTCTACAGTATTCGTCACAAAGAGGCACTACCAATAGCTGATAAAGCAATAGCCAGAAATCTAATGATTAATATGGGCATCATATCTCAATATAATAAGTAAACTATTCATGTTCAATAAACGATCTGCGAAAAGTTTCAAGGGAAAATGTTATATATGCCTTACCAAATCCGCCTACAAATTTTCAGAGCAGCATGCGAACAATATTTCACGAATTATTTGGTGAGAAAGGTCAACTAAGTTGACAAGGAAGATAAAACTTGTCGACGAGGGCAGTTTGAATTGATTCTCTGACAATTTAGTAGATCAAATGATACCTTTTCTGTACAGAATTCCGACCAAATTATATATGATATATTTCCTCTAATCGGAACACAGATGAAGGATTTAAAGATACTAGAATTCTCAGATAAAACTCAATTGGTCTTTTGTTGTGATAAGATGTTCTGTCCGCATGCTGTAGATGCCTGGATAGTCGCGGCGACATACTATGTTTCCCTGAACACGATCCTCGAAGAAAAGCGCTAGAGCCAAATTCGTAGAAAAGCAAAAATTCGTAACATCCCAAAAAATTCAAACAAAAGAAATTAGTTTGTTAGCACATGTACTAATTTTCAACGGTAATTTCATGAAACTGGTCCAAGCAGGAAAGATTAATCAATAATTGGAAAACAATTTTCTTCAAAGGCTACTAGTGAAATCATCTCAAAAAGCTACAATGTACAATCGAAAAATGAGAAGTCGATTATCAATATCTCGGAAGGTATCCTGCACTGGAGCAACATCTAACAGAAGTCATTTATTACAACTTCTGAAACAAACAAATAGATGTTTAATGCAAAATAATTCACTACGTCCTTGAAACTATCGTCCATTGGATTACCCGGACAATCCTGCGAGGCTGATGTAACCAGAAAATAGCTAGTTCTCAAGTGGAAAACATGTCTATGCTGCCTCGATGATATAATAGTATACGGCAGCTCGCCGCGGTAGACTGCGAACATCTGAGAAGTGTAAGGAATGTTACGGCAAGCCAATTGGAAACTAAATCCTCGAATTACTCTTTCATTCAAACAAGAACAGCATTCATGAACATATTGTTTTGACTGGGGATATTTCGCGTGACACTGATAAGACTGATACCGCGTACATTTTCTCACCCCTGATGAAAAGGGTTCTCTGGGATTAGCGGCATATTATATGACATTTATCGCAATATTTTCGCTATTGCTGAATCTCCCATCGACGATTGAGTCGCATTCGCCTGGACGGCATGATTCTGTCATGCCTGGGCTGAGTTGTTATTTGTTGATCGGAGTGCCTTGTTTGTTTTAGACATGAACGTCAGTTAAAATGGCACATATTGTGTATCATGTTACATGCCAGGAAGGCGGAGAAAATGATTTATGGAGGTAAAACATTAAAGAAGTAGTGTCTTGCGAATCTATATTGACGATTTTGACTTTGTTAACCCTACCTGGCCTGGGGGGAATGGGGGGGGGGGCGAAATGGCCCCTACCAAACTTTCTGCGCTATCTCCGGAACGACAAAAAATGGAGAGCTAAATCTCCTGAACTTTTTAGTTTATCATATTGGGATCATGTTAAGCCTATTTGCATAACTCCCCGAGCAGAGGATCGTGGGTAAATTAAAGATGGCGGCCATGTGGGGGTCCCAGGAAAATGATGTTTTTGTCAAATTTCTTCAATATTTCTGCTTTTCCGCAATGAAAAGTGGGCAAAAATTATTTTATTTCACATCATATTAATATTTACTAATTTATCATGCAGTTTTGCGGAGAAATTGCATAAACAAAAAAATCTTAAAATCCGACCGAAAATCAACCAAAAATGCCGTTTTTGAAAATAACGTCACTGTGGCGTCACCAAAGCGACCATCTTGGATTTTTTTACATTTTCTGGTAGAGATTGACCCAAGGGTATAATGTGGTAAGTTTCCGCCCGCTATCTCAAGGGGTAAGAAAAATAATATCCCCCAGGTCAGGATAGGTCCCAAAAAGCCCAGGCCAGATATGGTTAAACATTATCAGCACTATGTGTTAAGATGGAGGGTAGCTGGCAGTTTTATAGAAGATTATGAGATTCAGCCCAGGAGAGGTAGGCTGCCTTAAAATGCGGATAACATTTCCTTGGTAACTAGTCTGTGATTAGTTTAGAGACTGACAGAATGTGATATGGTGATAAAGAAGATATTGAAAATGGAAGATTTATTTTGTAGTGTTCCGAGTCAGTTACATGTAGGATGTAGAGTGCAGTGAAAGTCTTGTAGTGTATGTGGGATACCCTGGAACTATCTTATTCAATAATTGAGAAATTCCTGTAACGGTCAGTGTTTGTAGTGTTCCCGTTTTAAAGATTTTACGGCGAGTGTAACAGAAACCTTTCCATTCCATAAAATCGTTTCGAATTTTGTAAATTTTAGTGAATGTGGTAAATGTTGTGATCTCTCAAATTTTGTTCGTCGAGTCCGTTTGCTACTTATTACCCACATGAGAATATTTCCCTATGAACAAAATGCATTATATAAAAAAAATGACCATATTTCGCTATAGTGAGCTTAACTACAAACCCCCGACAATACGATGCAGTTTTAAAATGTTGTTGTCATTTCGTTTCAGCCAGGACCGTGTGACAAAATTTCGATGAAATAATTGATATTAGGAAACGACGTCAACCGGGTGGTCTGTTGCATTGATTATCGGACTTATTGTGATATGGTGTACAGCTCTTGTTATTTTCACATCATCAATATAACATGAAGTTTATTGACACTTACCCATTTGTTGTGCATACTTTTTTTGCGCATCAATAATAGTTTTTTTTTAATATTTTCAGTCCCCGAAAAATAAGCACACATATTTAGATTACTTGGAATCACACATATTTAGGTTACTTGGAATTATTAACTTTAGAAAAATATACATTTGCTTTTACTTACGACTGGCAGTCCACATCTTGCGATCAAACGTTTGCTAATTGCTATAGATTTGGACTTTAAAATCAGTATTTTCTGGAGAATTCGCGGATTCACACAACTAGCCACCTCCTCGTCACATGATTCTATTTGTGCTGGACTGCCAGAGCAATTGCAGCAGGTTCCTTCTTGTGCAATTAACCTGTAAGTAATATGGGTGAAACATCATCAATCAACATGTGATAAATTTACACATTAACATAACCAGTAAATCAACTGATAGTTTTACATGTTCTAGTAGTGTAATCCTGAATTGGTGAGATATGTATGAATGGTATATTTCACGATACTGTCGATATGATGTGTGTAGTATTGTATACGTTTCGGCAGCTGACGACGGCCTAACACTGACCGAAATATACAGTCATATCAGCTATATTATGAAATTATCATTCGCATAGAAGTGACCCGATTGACAGACCAGTCTTCTTTCCAAGCATCCTACAAGTATTTCATACATCGAGAATAACTATTTAGCTTCCATTCCAACACCGGATTAGAAACCAAATGAACCTGATGCGACGAGCTTTTAAAGACTGATTGAGGTCAGCTAAATGATCGGCGAATTGTGGGAATAACTCAGAAATCGTATGATAAGCTATACAGATTTGAAGACTCTCATCATCGAAGTTTTTAACAATTTACAAATGACTTGTGGAAACATTTGCATGAAACACTAACAGACACGGATTCGGGGAACTGTGAGTATGAATTAGATTCTGGATGACGATGTTGACATGGATGCCTGACAGTACAAACCCCGTGTGGCTTTGGGATAAAGTTTGGTGACTAGACTTCGTCAATAACTCTGCTCTTTTTGAGGACATCCAAGAATAAACTCTCAGTCTTAGTTATAGATTTGAACAATCACATTACCCTCTGTCCAATATTATAAGGCAATTCAATATGGAACTACTTACAAACAATGTACAAAAACTGATATGGTCTGGTTCTCGCAAAGTCCCAAGGAACACTCACAGCACTCGTCCTGTTCTGCACTTCCCACACAGTCTGGGCAGCCAAATAAATCAAAGGCGCACGGTACATTCGTTAGATCACTCTGAACAAATGAGAATAGTGTAGCACATAACGAAATCCCCACAACAACCAGCAGAAACCTATTGGAAGAGAAGAGAAAAACAAAGTAAGATCCGATAACAGTCTCAAATTATAAGAATAATTCAAAGTAAGAAAGAGGCAACTGCTTGTCTGGAGAAACATGCTTGCCTCAAGCAGTGCTATTCTTAATATACCTAATTGATAGCAGGATGACTGATGTCGAGGTGACCAAGATTACAGTAGTAGCAGGACAGATCTTGCCAAGGCGGTGTGTTACTTTCTTCTTGTCTGTCTTCATATCTTGGTTTGAAACATCGACGGTTTTGTGCCCTTTGATAAGGAATGCTACATTGAATCTTATCAGATTTTGAACTACAGTGTTCTCCATGTCGTATATTCTGACATATTTAAACGAAGTTTCATGATTAGTGAATTAATCGATCAAGTTAACACGAGAGACACCGAAATGAACGTTAGTGGTCGAATTAAACGAGTACGCAGGTAATGGCCTTCGTATGCGTGACAGGGTGTAAAATCTCGACTCACAATATATAATTTTATCTTATAGAGTGCAGTTATGAGTAGCAAGCGTCAGATTCGGCAATCAATATTCAGCCGTTGTCCATAAATTAAATCATGGATAGAATAGTTAGAGGACTTTCCTCTAATGAAAATAACACTACATCACTTTTACACCTTTAAAGAGTAAAACGTTGGACCTGGAAAGGTATTAACGCACCTCTGAGTATTGTCTACCTAGACTTTTGGAGTTCCTTTTGAAACGAGTAAAGTAGTGAACCTGGTATTATCATGACAAAAATGTTCAGTTCTGAAACCTTGTTTCTCTTAAAATGAGCTCGACTTTCCCTTCAAAGCTTAACGTATTCTTAAAGGGGGTTTCTTTCAAAGGTTAAACTGTTGAATCTAAACAAAGACAACAATCGTTTCCGTAGAGTGATCCTCAATGACCAAACATAATTTCAGCAGAAGGGATAATAACTGCTTTTGGTAGCGGTCCTGATATTGTCAGATCACCGGAATTGATATATACAGCACACAGTTAGCCGACGTTTTCGATGCCTATTTTTTCCGACAGCCCTGTTGAATGAGAATCCTGAAACTTCTTTTAGAATATTATTAATCCATTAGATATAAAATCCTTGTGTAACGTAGCACGCCCAGGTCCAAAATCATGACTGTAATTCGGACACGACACAACCAGGTCATATGATTTACTCTACCAGGCCTGGGTGGCGACTATGCCTCCCCCAACCAAACTTTCTATCCTATCTCCAGAACGACAAAAAATTGAGAGCTAATACCCTTCACTTTGTGGTTTATTATATCAGGGTCATATTGAGCATATTTACTAAACTCTCCGAGTCGAGCAGTGGATCATGGGAGTTTTCAAAATGACGTCCGTGTGTTGTGTGCAGAAAGTGATGTTTTCGAATTTCCAATTCTATTAATTTGACTAGAACTATCGAGAAGAAAATGGCTACAAAGAATACTTGTAAAGGAAAGGGGAGGGGGTTCCCTGACAAATTCACTGGAATCCATACACACTGCGACTGCATGCCATCGGGAATTAAATGTACTCAAGACATGATCGATATATATAGATATATACTATTTCTTCTCTATAACTTTCCAATGTTTTGTCCCTTGTAACTTACATGCTCGCCATATTGGGAGTATGGCATAATGTATATATGTCATCAAAGGGAGGAAGGTATAGATATCATATTATGGAGATTCACATGGCCCGGAATCTGTTCTTTCACAGTGAAATATCAATGTATATTTTGATGACATATCTAGTCCTGGGCTTAGTTATATACAGAGTAATTGTAAATGTCATATTATTTAAATTTTCTTGCCCAGGATTTTTTTTCAGGGTACTTATAAATGGCATATTCTGGTACTCACCTGACCCTTGGGGTGGGGAAATTTCTGTACAGAGTTATTATCAATGTCATATGGTAGATTACCTGCGTCTGTAGTTTGTTTTACAGAGCAACTATACATGTCATTTTCTGGTAACTTCTCTTCTCTGTATTGTTTTTTTTACAGTGCAAATATGAATTTCCTAATCTGGTAATTTTCCTGCCTCTGTAGATGTTTGCGTCACAGAATAACTCTAAATTTCATATTTTGCAAAGATGGATGCATTTGGATCAATCTTTCACAGAGTATTAATGGCGTATTGTGGTATTTTACCAGCTTTTTTCTTACTAAAGTAAAGTCATCTAAATAATGATGTATCTCAGTCACGCTAAATTGTAATTATAAAAGTCATATTATCAGGAGTATTGTAGCTTACCCGCCTCTGTAGTTGTTTTGTTTCGTACAGAGTAACTATACATGTTGCTGTCGGGTAACTTACCTGATTCTAAGATTATTCTTGTACAGAGTAATTATGAGTGTCATATTATGGGAGCTTACATGCACCTGCTTTTGTTTTTTTACAGGAAAATAAAAAGGACATATTACGATCAATAAATATGATATGCAAATAAGTATGTGAGTTATTTATTCTGCGGTAGCGTGGTACCTATAATAATTACATTAAGTTACTTTGTGGAACTTACGTTAGACTTACTTGCAATTGCAAAATTATACACTGCACAATTAGCAGTGAACCTTTCTTTATGTGGCATTTTTGCCGCAAAAATGTTTGTCCATATACATGTAGTACAATCCGTCCTAAAGATTATTCAACATGTAGATAACCAAAGGGAGTTTTGCTTTTGTCGGGAGCGGGTCCAATCTTTAATACTTCAGCTTCATTTAGTTCCACATTACCTGGTAATTTATATTCTTTAAATTCGTATGTTAATACTAGTTGTTCTACTACAAACTGTATTTATCTAGCTTCCTGTATTAAGAAGCGTCGTAGGGTGAAAAGTCACGGAAAATCCATTATTTAAAAAACAATTGGTAAGCATTTTTCTGGCTCAGTCCATGGCTGTGACAACTCGATTATTCAGATCATGGACATCGTCCACCCACCTACCAAGGATTCCCGCTCTGGATTTGAGAGCAAAACCCGAGAGCGGGAACTATTCTGGATGCTAGATCTTGGGTTAGCGTTTCCGTATGGTTTAAATGATAATATCAAAGGGTTCAGCAATGCTACAAACCGCCATTCGAATATTATCCAGCTATTTAAACCCCACCAACGGCGACATCGCAGCCGTGGTTGGAGAAAGTTTAATAGTGTTTAGATTCACGATCACATCAGTTTAAACTATTTAGTTGTTTAATTGACACACCCAACATTATACATAGCTTCCGAGATCACTAACGTTTGTCAAGATATAGCGTATATGTTCGGTTGTATCGTCCAAGGAACATAATCGAAATATCCCAAGACCGGCTTTTCTTACAACTCATCTACTTGGATATAGGACTGGGCATAATTAATTTGCCACGAATCTTGAATGATCCAGAGGTGCGCAACGCTGTACCAAACTATTTTAAGTTTATTAGAAAATTTTATGGATTAAGAATATTGATCAGCGATGCGGATTTGATATTTTTGGAACATCATGGTGTCTCGAAGGCTCCATTGCAAACTGTTGACCACTTCTCTCTTGCAGGAATCTAGCCTATGTTTACGCATACTATGATTGTTGTTTTGTTTTTTAGTTTGGTGTTAATTCTGTTATATGAAATGTGTTTGGGTTATGAACGCGGAGATTCTTATTGGACGACAGCTGAATAATGAATGACGGGCCAGACGCTTGTAACTTATGGTGAAGAGGTAGACACCGCTATAGATCCATACCGTTGTCTAAACAATGCGGATTAAAGTTAGTTTGAAATTACGACATAGGTCCTTCATACTACCGATTTCCTGATACAAACGTAAGCAATAGATCGACTGAGGGCGACCTTTTGTGTTGTCCACATTTAAGTCGAAAGTATGACAGTTTCACCTGTTAAACATATACCCCATACCTACTATATTTCATATTGCTATTTCATCTGACGTGGTAAAAAAAATCAAACGATGTATGAATATTCGCTGTTAGGATATGTTGTACACGGTAGTCTTTCGAAACAATTCAGTGTTTTTAGTTGACCAAATACCGCGAACGATATGCCTTCTCTCAGCTATGTTATTATGCGCGAAGCGAAGAAGATTACTGCTAGAGACCACAAGAATACAAACTATGGATAATATTCCGATCCAATAAAGGTACTTACCGATCCATCATCACAGATTTTTCAGACTGTCCGACAATATGCTCAAAAGGGGGCTGTATATATACATATATCCTCAATTATCAGTTATCATTTCTTCAAAATCTTGACATCAAAATCCAATATTCCGCAGAAGATTATCGCTATCGATTGTACGATAGATCACAAGTACACGACAGTTCTATTTATTTTAGAGCCCAGAAATTTATCGAAGTTGTTACATCAACACATCATGCAATACAAAAACTATAACTCTCGAATAAGGCTTTCAGCGGGTAGCTCGTTTGCTAAGAGTTAATACGCAGACAGACAGACAGATAAAACACTGTTTTTTTTATTGAAGTCCACCTACCACCTGCATGCAATGTATATAGAAACTGCTACTCGAAATGATTACATCCTTAATAATCTATGCATCTGTGAGGATATTCTGAGCTGATGACAAAGAAAAGACGCTTGGCTTATCGATCGATTATCTCGATGAGCGATTTCATCGCTCTGCAGTAATATACCACAAGAGGACGGATTAGAGGTCGTCCAGTCTTGGGTAAACAAATATATCCAGAATACACGGGATCGAGATTCATCAATGGTCTGGTACTGGATTGCTAGATTCACATTGGAAAATAGTTTTCATTTAAATAATACACTTCAGCTATAGGCATTATGTAAATTGATTGAAACTAGTATGGTCCTTACTTTCAGATGTAAGATTAATTCAAGGTTATAATACATGTAGATAAACATGTATACTCTTGTTGATCCACTGATAAACTTGGCATAATGCAGAAGCAAATTAACTCCGAATAAACTTAATAAACGCATGGCGACATGTCATGCCTATTTGCCACTCATGTTTACCTTGTTATGTTCACATATTATCTGATTGGCTATTGCCCTCTAATTTTGTGTATCTAACCATTTCAGTCTTTGTTAGTCGTTTTTGTATATAAGAGCCTGTAACTGCTGTTAAATCACATCCTGAAGATGACAAATAAAATTTTGTCGAAATATTGAGACTGTCGCCATGCGTTTATTAAGTTTATTCGGAGTTACTTTGCTTCTGCATTATGTATACTCTTCTTGCATGCAAATATTTTTATTCAAACTGACCATGGGATATGGGTGTTGAAAGCGATAAATAAACCAGCTTTTAAGGCTGAGAGCAATTATGTCAAGGTGTGTAGAAAATCTGAATGGCGCTGTAACATAGGCAAGTAACAAACAATCGATGGTTCACTTGTATTTGTGATGCAAACGATTTGACCAAATGGCGCATGTGATTCTGGAGTGCTTCCATTTAAATCCGCATTACAACCTGAAACTGAAAATGCATACATAGATTTTTCCTATCTCTAAAATGTCGACCTTCAATTGTCCGACTCGTTCAATGGACTTATATCTTATTTCACTCATTTCCACTAATTAGAAGCTGATGAACTAAAATAACCGTATAGAAGGAAGATGCTGAAGGGAAGCAGGTGCATGATAGGAACGATCTTACATGAAAAAACCAGAGCGTATTATGAAACATGAAGATATAGAAGGTGCCTGGTCAACGAACGGTGAAATGTTGGTGAAATCGAAGAGCGGAAATAGTAGCCAGGTGTAAAGTAGTGAGGGCGTTGGAATAATGCTTAATCAGGATAGCGATCACCAGATGATCGACAAAAAAGAAGTTTCGATTTCCTAGGTAGACAAGGCCGATGTGCAGATAAGTGGTCCCTTCCTGCAAGCGAACGTGGTCGTGGTCAACCTTTGTCCAAAAGTCCATTCACAGGCATCTACTACCTGCAGGACTATTACTCGTAAACTGAGCAGCTCCAAAATACCGTATAAAATATACTGTACATTTGAGAATTGTTGACATTTCGTATTTGGTAATTCACAGATAACTCTCTAATTCGTCATACAAAGGTTAAATCCGAATCGAAGCAGCAGAGTAAACGTACCGTAGCAGTTATTTGCTTCAAATATCAGCATGATCTAATATATGTGTCAATCTCGTGTTGATAATGAATATTCTGAAGTATGGAATGTAATAATGAATGAAGTGAAAGACAAATTGCAGTCACGAAATATAGCCATTCAATCAGGCTGTGATATTCTGCGGTGTAGAATAAAGAAACCGTGTTGTAACAATCATTTGTCTGACCTGTAGCATGAAGTTTGTGTGAAGGAGAAAGACTAGATAAAATGTTGAACTATAGCCCAGAAGGCAATTAAAAGCTATTTTAATCAGAAAAGAGATGTAAGCGTTCTCTCTTCTCTCTTGCAGGAAACGAACCTATGTTTATGTATACTATGATTGTCTTTTTGAATTTGGTGCTAATACAGTTATATGGAATATGGAATAGGTCTTTGGATTATGGACGCGGATATTCTCTAATGGACGACGACTGAATTATGAATGACGGACTAGACGCTTGTAATTCGTACTGGTTTAGGCAAAAGGAAGAACTAATTAACTTTAAATAAGAAAGACCGAAAGATTTGTGGACCAAAATGGAGAAAATTGGTGTTGGCGAAGATAGATTTAAGCGAATTCCAGTAGAAGTGAAAATCAACGATTCTTTTGTGATTGACCATGTTTTAGCTTTAGACCACTGGAAGGAAGTATTTTCTAAGTTTCTAAATTCATCTGATGATTTAAATGCAAGGATAGATGATGTAATTACTACACCGCTCGTATCTATCTCCGGGTACGATGATCTAGACTCAATGGACGAAATATACCAAGGTATACATTCATTGATAAATGGCAGATCAACCGGAATTGACTGTATTCCAATAGAAGTTTTAAAATGAAGTTTCTACGAAATTCCCGCTCAAATTATAAAAAATCTGACTTGAAACGAGTGTTACACCTAGTATATGGTCTAAATGCATTGTCAGCCTGATACTGGATCTACTTCATCTGACCCCTCTGTACTTAACTGAGGGTTTCAGGTTCAATTTGTGATGAACACAATGAGTTCAGAGAAAAGCGTCGTACAATTGGCCACATCTCATCATTTTGCCAATATCATCGAAACTCGTCAGAAAAAGAGGCAGAGTACTTTTTATACAGCCTATATAGACTCCCGTAAGGCCTTGATTTTATCAATAGAGAATTGCTATTGAAACGTCAAGTAGGTGTTCATTGAAAGATTATAAAAGCCCTAAAACTCATCCATTTAAATGTCTATTTGCTGCATTACGTTACATGGTTTGACCAAGGCTGTGACTTGTCACCTTTGCTGCTCAATCTTTATATCAATGATTTAGCTGTGTATTTAATACCGCTTATGCCGGTGCTAGGGGCCGTGTGGTCATATCATCCAAGTTGCCACATGAACAGGTACAATAAAAGCGTACCTGAGATACAACACATATCACGAATCGTTAGATTCTTGGTATGTGTTTTAGAATAGGTTAACCAGAAGATTATTCTGTGAAGTCATGTGACGCAGTCAGTATGTCGGCACCTCTTCCCACTTCCCTTATATGTGTTGTAATATAAGTTAAATTTGCAAGGGTATTGATATTGCTGGAGAGAAACTCTGTACGCTCTTATACGCAAATGGTATTGTACTCCTTAACGAAACAAGCGATAACCTAATTGTTATATTACATCACCTCTAAATATGGTGTGACAAAAACGTGATGAATATTAATAGCGATAGAACCCGGTCAAGATTTGCATAGGTGACCGAGCGCTGTACTGCTGGGCTGATGCCCATGATAATAGGAACTGTTGGCGCACTCCTTGTCCTGGCACATGTAGACAGCGTCATGGTATGGCTGAAAAATTGTTGAAAACGACGTTAAATCTTACTCAACTATTAATCGCGATAAATCCAAAGTTGGCCATTTCCGCACACCATCAGCTGCAAACAATTAATGATATGCATACATTTGGCAGCACCCATCTAGAAGTTTCTGACAAGTATATATATATATCTTGGAACATACACTGTGAACAAGCTGCGGTGACAAAGTGCCAAAAAATCACCAGTAACGTACCCCGTTTTCCTACTGGTCTTCTTTTGACGAAAGCGATGATTTCAGGAAAACGTCATCACTAGCGGTATTGTGCGTTCCGTTTTGACACTAATCCATACGGCTGATTTTCTTTATCGTCACCAATTTCTCCATACCCTTAAACTAATGATACTGGTGACGTTTGTAAAAATCATCGTTTAGATCTTCGAGATGTAATTCCGTTGTTGGTGACAAATTAGAGATAAATGTTCGTGCGGAAGGACTGGTATATCGCTTATCGGGATTATCGGTAACGCGCAGACGATACCGGTGTTTAACTGTCTATATCTACTGTTAATCACCAAATATGAGCGGAAATCAGCACGGAGGGTCCAAAAGTACAGATACGTTGCGCATCCTATCTCAATTGCCGAGTAAAGCCGTTCTAGGACGAAATTGGTTCATATTAACTTGGAATAAGAGCGAAAACTTGAGGTGAAGTACGGTATGGCCTACTAAATATTTACAACAACAGCGACGTTTACAAAACTGGAGAATGGGGGAGAAGTTATACCTGCTTAATGGCAGAATTCGGCTTATTTTTGTCAGGGGTGATGAGGCGGGATTGGGGGACGTTTTTCATTGTAGCCCATCGGGCCATTGAGACATTCTGAATTTGTTTTACCATGCTGAGGTTAGGTTCATCCTAAGCCTATTATCATAATTCTAGGCCTGTACATATTGTTCAGAATTTTTGTTTTTCCTAAGCGAAATCGTAGTTTGATATCTCAAGCTGACACACACAGTTATAAAAACAGAAATGAATTAAGTGTATTTGATTAATGATGAATTGCATGTATTAATATTATGAGAGGCTTTTATGTATTTAGACAAAAAGTCCAATCTGATTAAAAAATACCCAGATTACCAAATGCTAAAACTTTTCTTGATAACGTTTTACGCCCTGAAACGTACACAACGAAAACCTACACCACAGGATATGGGAATTATTAGACCCGCTCTCCTGGCGACGAGGGCGATCTCATATACAGGTTATATTCACAGGCGGTGGCTTTGAAGGGAGACCGGTAATTGAAATAAAGGTTCATAAAGGACCCACTAGGTATATATAATAGGTCTATAAAAATTACTTTATCGCGTTTTTATCGAGGCTCAAGAAACGCACTCTCGCGACTACTAATAGCGAGAGAGAGAGAGAGAGAATTAAGCTTTATAGCGAAGATCAAACAAAATTATTCAAGTTAATAACTTAGTAATCCAACACATTAAAACATGCAGACATTAAATATGCAACTACTAATACAAGACACCAGACTGAGATATATAAATCTGCCAGTATTCCCCATATAGGGCCGGCGGAAGCAATTGCGGATTGGGTGGGAGCGGGGGGCTACTATCACAGCACGAGGCGAGGGTGCAGGGGCCGCTCAGGCCTCGGAAGCTCCTGGGGTCTAGATCGTCGAAGACGCGTTTTGAGCGATTTCGGGCGAATAAAATAACTATTTAACGAAGTGTACTTTTATTTTTTTCCTAAACATTTTACCATGAAAAAGCAATCGATGGTGTTTTCGTGCGATGCTGAGTTAGAAAAATATATGTATAATAAAGTAGCCTGACACATTGTGTAGACGAAACGATATAATTCGTACCATGGGCAATGGGGTGATAATTCCTGTAATAGAAAGATCTTTGCAGAAATAACGCCATCTACATTAATCATTTAAAAGTATAGATGGCGCTGGCTATTCTGCTGGTCGCTTCCATAATTCCATAATAATTACGGGTGATTATATCTTTCTATCTACATAAACATCTCGAAACTAGACCTATACTTTGAACTTTGACTAAAATACCGGCCTGAATATTTGCATCGAGTAAAATAAAATAAACCTTGGGCTACAGCTAATCTGATGTGCTTGTACAATGAAAAGAAAGACTGTTGAAGTGTGCTATATAAACGGTTTTATTTGCAGAATTATTTAGAAAGTTGCTATCCGCAAAGCATTATTTCACTTGGTAATCATTACCGGATCATAAATGCAGTACAGGACAGAAATAACTTCACCTTGAATGCGACTAGCGAATTCTTGTGGTTATAAAAGTGCGCGTTTTTATCTCAGCTCAAGAAAAACACTCTCACGACTACTAATATAATAGACCAGGCTGAGATATTTAAATGCTCCCGTATTCCCCGTAACATTTTGTTTGCTTATATCTTCCGGTATTTCATTCACCACCCGGTAATGTAAATTTGAACTTAAATCTGCAGGTTTTCTTCGTACCAGTTTCTTTACCCTAACCCTAACCCTACACTGCCCGGTATTTTTTACACCGTCCGGTACACCCTCCTTTGATGTCTCATAAAATATTGTGTATATCCCATAAAAATATCGACTTATATTTGCCGTTTTCCATCTAGAAGAGTCCCATCTAAAAGTGTAGAGTGCCCGATGTAAACTGTGGTTTACAAGAAGACATCGAGATATTCCATCTGCCTATTATAAACCCGCTTGACTGACCAGTGATCTCCGGTTGTTATTTATCGATACAACAAATATGATACACAAATGCAGAAAAACAGACCAATGTATTAACAATATATACCTTAACACCTTGCGTAATTAAGCATCTTTCATTATACGTAGTAGTATATAAAACCCTTATTCTGTCGTATTTCTGAGGGAGTGGGTGGAAATGAAACTGTAATGAGACTATGAATGATGTCGCGGATGACGTCGCATCCGGTGACGTCACATTCGGGTCAAAGGTCACTTCCGGGGATGACGTCACTTACGTCACGTGTTTATATGAGTCACGGATGACCATATATATGCGGATAAGTCCCCCGTTCATGTGACTTTCCAGGCAATATTAATCCCCAGTCGCCTCGTCTGAATCACTGGGAATCGCCAGGAATGTCCGGTAATCTTCGAGAAGGTCCGGTCATCTCCGTTAATATCCAGAGGGCAATGGACCTGTTTAGTCTCACCCGTCAAGTTTATAGCCATACATACAGCGAGAGATAACCTATGCGTAACCATACATGCAACGATAATATGGACACTCATCAGCTCAGCCAGTACAGCACCTGTTGACCCATCCAAGTCTTGACAGGGCTCAACATAATAGGAACGGTTGAAAATACCCTGATATATCTCACGTACTAGAGGGCGGATATATATATACTTGGGACCTAACAGGCTCAACTGGGTAACCCACTCGTGGACATTTTTCTTTACAGTATAGAGTGTGGCATCTTATTATTTCTGTTCAGGCTGTAGAGAGAGAGAGAATTAAGGTTTAATGTCGCATTCAGCAATATTTCAGTTATATAGAGGCGACCAAACAAAATTCTAACAAAAACAAGTCAACAACCCAGCAATCCAGAAGTAATCAACACAACATACCAGAAGGCATGCACATAGAATACGAAGGGAAGGGTTTCGAGGCCACGGGAGGAAGTTTGCTGAAAAGTTCTGACTGCGCATGTGTGGTGCACAGGCAGATCTGGGGTGAACAGCGTCGGACTGGGGTGGTGTGTCGTTGAAGTGCTGTCCCGCTGCGCATGCGCATGTGCAGACAGAGAATAATGGAAAAAGGGCATTTGAATAGGCGTTTTGTCATCGAGATGAACCATCCGTGGTTAAAATGGGCCGAGTGAGGTATCATATTGCAGCACCCATGGCGCAGTCAGACTGGACTGAGGTGTCCAGTTTCATCAATCTGCGTATGAGTAGACAGAGAATAGTGGAAAAAGGGCATTTGGTTGGACGTTTTGAGGTGGAAATGGGCCATCTTTGGTCCGAATGGGCCGTGTGGGGTGTCATAGTGAAGCACTCATGGAGCGACAAATGTTGATTTTTTCCGGTTCAATATTCTGCGCATGCGCAGTCTGGCAGCAGTATAGAAAGAGGGCATTCGATCGTGTGAGATGTCCTATTGATATTGACGATGTGGATGGTTTGAAAGGGAAGTGACGCCATGGCGCCTCTGCGCAGTCGATGAGTAGTAGCGAAATGGGGCCTTTTGGGGGTGCGTGTTTGTGCAATTGGGAACATATCGCATCCATATATAGCGTGCCTGGTCTCGTAGTGACGCTCGTGGTGTAGACCACGACTTGAGGGATTTGCACGTCATATGAGACGTCAGTGGTGACGTCATCAGCAGTAGAAAAAGTGCACCATCGCTGGGGAGCATTCTTGAGACATACCTACACCCCTATGCACTAGCCCATACATGTAGGTTGCCTAGTGGAAGCTGAAGTGTATGCAGAGCAGACACGAGTGTCCTGAACTCCGGCATACTGGTTTTGTTGGGTTGGACGTGGTAGAGTTACATCCCTTTACAGAGACGTCATAATGATGTCAGTAGTAGTAGAAAAGCGTAAATATGGTCGAAATAGTAGCGCACATGCAACTTTAGCGGCTACCCCCATCTCAAAGCACTAAGGAAGCGTCTCCATTTATCGTTTGTCCTTCAATCGAGAATTTTGTTTGGTTTTCTCGAAGAAATCCCGACCATATCGTGAATTCTTCGAGAGAATGTCGAGAGAAAAATATGAAAAAACGAAATCGTTTTCAAAATTCTCGATCAATTTTTTCGATATCGTTTTTTATTCGTCTTTTTTGACCCATCGAGAATCAATAGTTTATGTTGATCGAGAGAATGTCGAGAAATTTTGATAGAGAAAGCTTCGAGAGAATATCGCGAAACTATCGAGAGGCGAATAAATACAATGATATCATTCACAGATTTACAGCTGTTGCGCCGCTATGTGTGAGGGTGCTACATAAAGTATATATGCCCACGTAAAATTGAGCTGTAGCTGCCGCTTTAACAATGTAATGCTAACATACCATGTCATCGCGATTTTAAAAGAGACTGCATTGACTTATCACATTTTTCATAAGCTTTATTTCATTATACTTGATAAATGTAGTCCAGCGATTATCAGTCCGGTTGAACATCTGACCGCCCAAACGATCTTTCTCCGGCCTTGATTATTTAAAATCAAACAGGGAATATACATGTAGTCGGGATTATATCCTGTTTTCATACACGCTCTATCTATAATAACGGACATATACATTGGGAATACACTTCTGTGAATTGATGTATCATGGGTTTTAAGTGGGGCCGAGCACATGCATGGGATATTTAGTTTTGCATAGAACCAGTAACTTGGTTCCATAGTCTACGGGTATATGTCAGCAATGTGACATGCTAGGCAGGGTACCAGGCTAGGCGAAGTCAAAAGCGGCACTACTTTCAATCGGTTTTTAATTTTTTCTCGAAGGATTCTCGACTGATTCGCGATATCGTTTATCCTTCGGGAAAAAAATTTCGAATGAAAACCGATCAATAAAGCGAAAGAAAACCGATTTCGCGAATCATTCGGTTTTGTGAAAAAAATTATCGGTTCTCTCTCACCTTTGGAATTCACGATATCGAGAAAAGATCACAAATTTATCGACGAAAAACCGAACGATATTTGGAGACGCTTCACAACTGGGAATGTTGACATTTGGGTGCACCATCGAGTTGGGTACATGGCCATCGTATGGCAGGGAATATACGTAGGAGTTATACCGCATACGTGGGGTCATATTGAAGATCCTGATGGAAGGTCAGGGAGAAAACTTTTGTCGACAACAACGGAACCACTTTAGACATGTTTGAAAGGGTTTGAATCCGTTTTAGGCTGGATTATGGGACACACCATCATAAGTCCCTTAACTTGTCGCACCCAACGCCCGTCTTTCCGCAGTGACCCTCTAACGTTGGACAATAACGTCCTTCACACACACACACACACACGCACACACCTATAACCTAATGTCTAAACGCCTTGACACAGACGGATGAGAGAACAACAACAAAAAAGATTACAGCTTAACCACACCCAAGCTGTGGGGAGCCGCTGCGGGTGTGTTTACAATTCTCGTTTGCTCTTGTCCAATCATAAGACGTCCGTGCCAATCGTCGACTATTCTTGTGCATCGCCTGTTTGACCTAAACATCATTAGGCAATCCAGGATCCCGTTGAGGTATCATGTCCTGTTTTTGCATTTTGATCGCATTTTTCAGAGGGTGGTAACCCCATACCTTTTTCCAAGTGGCGCTTTGACTTCATGGTGGACCCTTCATTTCAAGCGCCAACAGATGATACTGTTCATAGATCGCCAAGGCTGTTTTCTTGATGTCTGGGCGCATTTGGATGTAAGACTCTTGTGAGTTATCCTTGCCGGGGTCCTTGATCGCCGCAGCGTGGCTTTTATGACCGCTGTAAGAAAACGAACGAAAAAGGTACATGTAGGGTTCCTTTCTTTCTCATTCAGACTTACCTCACTGTCTACATTATCGTCTGCGCATTCAGCTTGTCTGTCAGTTGGTAGGCTCTTGGTATCAGTGGATAGACTATCAACAGTATTTGCATCAGTATCTCCCTCAGCAGTCTCATCGGCTTCTAGCCAGTCGGTCTGTCTATATCCATGTATATTCTCCTGGTGCCGCGTGATATCGCATTAACTCAATACAACGATAAGCAATGTTGGAGTTTAGCTTCGACTGTGCTCGTCTATCGGTTAGGGCTGCTTTTATTGACGAGCGTTGATGTCGTTATGACAGGGGTTGACGGGCGCCGCCGAGCATGGGCTCAGCTATGGTGTTCCCTTCGGAAACAGTTCGGTCAGCTGGTGGTTGGAGAAGATAATATTCCGTCTCAAAGTCCGCTTCCATAAAGGTCTGAAGGCAAGGTCAGAAGGTGTTGGGCTCGGGTATCCTCTTTGGGTAGTATCTGTTTCTCATGCATCAGAAGACATACCCGGGTCACCCATTGGATATCGCCCATGAGCGTGACAAGATGACAGCGCATGCTTTCTGGTCTGCGTAGTGTTGCATCAATAATAGCATGGGCCGTTTCTCGTTGGCGTAGGCACTCAATACCTCAGATTGGGTTTGTTCATCAGTACGCCCTGGGGTCACGACTCGAACGTCGGCTTCCTGTAAAGCTTCAGCTGGAAAGCTCCGTCGTCGGGTTCAAAGTTTTCATTTAGCAACGTGGATGTCGTATTGCTCATGATGAAACAAGGACGATTGTGTGATTTTTAGCTAGTTAGAGTTCAACTGTGGACGATCGAAGATAGCACGGGTGGCTTCTGATTGGGTAAGAACAGTCGACGATTGACACGGGCAGCCAACCTATAACCCATGTGAAGAATTTCCTTTGGAGTTACGATTAGGGTACACACATTGGAGCAGTATCACGACTGTACTAGACCATGCTATACTACTACTATACTTTACTATATTACTACTATACTACTACTACAATGCTATGCTATGTAATGTAATACTAATACTATACTGGACTACTCCAATGTGGGAGCCACACTCCATACCGATGAAACTAAACGACACACCAGTTCAGTCGTACTCTGCCCTACGAGTGCTTCAATATGATACATCACACGGCCCATTCGGTTCATGGATAGTCCATCTCGACCCAAAAACGCCCATCCGAATGCCCTTTTTCCAGTATTCTCTATTTGCGCATGCGCAGATGGACGGCATTACCAGTACAGTCCAGTTCAGTCGGACTCTGCCCCCGGGTGCTTCAAACTGACGCCACACGACCCATTCGGATCACGGATGGTCCATCTCGAGGGCAAAACGCTCGTTCAAAAAGCCATTTTCCACTATTCACTATCTACGCATGCGCCGATCTGCGGCATTTCCACGATACCCGACCCTAGTCCGATGCGGCCACACGAGTGCTTCAATATGATGCACCAAACGACCCATTCGGACCACAGATGGTTCATCTCCACCCCAAAATGTCCAGCCCAGATATACTGTGCACCACACAAGCGCAGTCAGAACTTTTCAGTACAAGTCGACCCATGCCCTCCCATCATATCCTTCAGCGTGAGACAGAAAAGTAAGATGCCACACTCCATACTTTAAAGGAAAAATGTCCATGTTTGGGTTCCCATTGGGCCTATTAGGTCCCAAGTATACATATACGCCATACAGAACCTGAGGTATATCAGGGTATTTTCCAACGTCCATATTATGTACAGACTCGTGGCCGAGTCGTCTAGCTTCTCGTCCGATCACTGAAGTTAAGCGACGATCAACATTTGAATGGGTCCCCAGATGCTGTACTGGCTGGTCTTATGAGTGTCCATAGAATCGCTGTATGTATGGCTATAACCTTGTCGGGGCAAGATTGAACTCTATGGTCAGTTTCTCTCCGGATATTTCCGGAGCTGACCGGACCTTACCGAAGATTACCGCACCCAATCTCGATGTAAACCTCAACTTACATCGGGCACTATACACCTTTAGATGGACACATTGAGCAAAACGGAATCGAGCCGTGTACCGGGCGGTGCAAAAAGCACTAGAACAGCATAAGGATTATTATTGTAGGGTTTTCTGCACGGTGTACCAGAACGTACCGGGTGGTACCGGATTTACAGTTAAAGGATGACTACTTTACGAAATTTTGCATCGGACGTCACCAAAGCAGCATCGGAGAGAATACCGGGCGGTGTATAAAGTACCAGACGGTATAAGAAAACAAACTG
>JAVTVY010005438.1:0-41001 GCA_036873755.1 Hanleya hanleyi
GTAGCGCCCCCTAGCGTTCGATGTAGGGACTGAAGACTCCAACTTGTAGCTAATGAGATACTCTCTCATTATACATATTTATAAGTTCGACGTGTTTATATTATTGTCTCTGACGATCTAGACCGCTATTAAGATAGGACAGACCGCTATTCAGACCGACATGTAAACGGCCATTCGTAGTAGCGCCCCCTAGCGTCCGATGTAGGGACTGATGACTCCAACTTGTAGCCCATGAAAAACTCTCTCATTATACTTATTTGTAAGTTCGAAGTGTATATATTATTGTCTCTGGCGATCTAGATCGCTATTCAGATATGCCAGACCGCAATTCAGACCGGCATGTAAACGGTCATTCGTAGTAGCGCCCCTTAGCGTCCGATGTAGGGACTGAAGACTCCAACTTGTAGCCAATGAAATACTCTCTCATTAAACCTATTTATAAGTTCGAAGTGTTTATATTATTGTCTCTGGCGATCTAGACCGCTATTCAGATAGGACAGGCCGCTATTCAGACCGACATCTAAACGGTCATTCATAGTAGCGCCCCCCCCCCCCCGGGCGCTCGATAAAGGAACTGAAGACTCCATCTTTTAGCCGATGGCATGCTCTCTCGACGTGCCTATTTTTAAGTTCCAACCATTTATATTTTCGTCTCTGACAAGCTAGATCGCTATTCAGATAGGCCAGATCGCTATTCAGATAGATCAGATCACTATTCAGACCGGCATATAAACGGTCATTCGTAGTAGCGCCCCCTAGCGTCCGATGTAGGGACTGAAGACTCCAACTTGTAGCTAATGAAATACTCTCTCATTATACCTATTTATAAGTTCGAAGTGTATATATTATTGTCTCTGGCGATCTAGACCGCTATTCAGATATGCCAGACCGCTATTCAGGCCGGCATGTAAACGGTCATTCGTAGTAGCGCCCCCTAGCGTCCGATGTAGGGACTGAAGACTCCAACTTGTTGCCAATGAAATAATCTCTCATTATACCTATTTATAAATTCAAAGTGTTTATATTATTGTCTCTGGCGATCTAGACCGCTATTTAGATATGCCAGACCGCTATTCTGACCGGCATGTAAACGGTCATGCGTAGTAGCGCCCCCAAGCGTCGGATGTAGGGACTGAAGACTCCAACTTGTAGCCAATTAAATACTCTCTCCTTATACCTATTTATAAGTTCAAAGTGTTTATATTATTGTCTCTGGCGATCTAGACCGCTATTCAGATTTGCCAGACCGCTATTCAGACCGGCATGTAAACGGTCATTCGTAGTAGCGCCCCCTAGCGTTCGATGTAGGGACTGAAGACTCCAACTTGTAGCTAATGAGATACTCTCTCATTATACCAATTTATAAGTTCGACGTGTTTATGTTATTGTTTCTGGCGATCTAGACCGCTATTCGGATAAGACAGACCGCTATTCAGACCGACATGTAAACGGTCGTTCGTAGTAGCGCCCCCTAGTGTCCGATGTAGGGACTTATGACTCCAGCATGTAGCCCACGAAATACTCTCTCATTATTCCTATTCATAAGTTCAAAGTGTATATATTATTGTCTCCGGCGATCAAGACCGCTATTCAGATATGCCAGACCCTTATTCAGACCGGCATGTAAACGGTCATTCGTAGTAGCGCCCCTAGCGTCCGATGTAGGGACTGAAGACTCCAACTTGTAGCCAATGAAATACTCTCTCATTATACCTATATATAAGTTCGAAGTGTTTATATTATTGTCTCTGGCGATCTAGACCGCTATTAAGATAGGACAGACCGCTATTCAGACCGGCATGTAAACGGTCATTCGTAGTAGCGCCCCCTAGCGTCCGATGTAGGGACTGAAGACTGCAACTTGTAGCCAATGAAATACTCTCTCATTATACCTATTTATAAGTTCGAAGTGTTTATATTATTGTCTCTGGCGATCTAGACCGCTATTCAGATAGGACAGACCCCTATTCAGACCGACATGTAAACGGTCATTCATAGTAGCGCCCACCTGGCGCCCGATAAAGGAACTGAAGACTCATCTTTAGCCGATGGCATGCTCTCTCGACATGCCTATTTTTAAGTTCCAACAATTTATATTTTCGTCTCTGACAAGCTAGATCGCTATTCAGATAGGCCAGATCGCTATTCAGATAGGTCAGACCACTATTCAGACCGGCATATAAACGGTCATTCGTAGTAGCGCCCCCTAGCGTCCGATGTAGGGACTGAAGACTCCAACTTGTAGCTAATGAAATACTCTCTCATTATACCTATTTATAAGTTCGAAGTGTATATATTATTGTCTCTGGCGATCTAGACCGCTATTCAGATATGCCAGACCGCTATTCAGGCCGGCATGTAAACGGTCATTCGTAGTAGCGCCCCCTAGCGTCCGATGTAGGGACCGAAGACTCCAACTTGTAGCCAATGCAATACTCTCTCATTATACATATTTATAAGTTCGAAGTGTTTATATTATTGTCTCTGGCGATCTAGACCGCTATTCAGATAGGACAGACCGCTATTCAGACCGACATGTAAACGGTCATTCATAGTGGCGCCACCTGGCGCCCGATAAAGGAGCTGAAGACTCCATCTTTTAGCAGATGGCATGGTCTCTCGACATGCCTATTTTTAAGTTCCAACCATTATATTTTCGGCTCTGACAAGCTAGACGGCTATTCAGATAGGCCAGACCGCTATTCAGATTGGTCAGACCGCTATTCAGACCGGCATGTAAATGGTCATTCGTAGTAGCGCCCCCTAGCGTCCGATGTCGGGACTGATGACTCGAACTTGTAGCCCATGAAATACTCTTTTATTATACCTATTTATAAACTCGAAGTGTATATATTATTGTCTCTGGCGATCTAGACCGCTATTCAGATAGGACAGACCGCTATTCAGACCGACATGTAAACGGTCATTCATAGTAGCGCTCCCTGGTGACCGATATGGGAACTGAAGACTCCATCTTCTAGCTCGTTATATACTCTCTGAACAGTCCTATTTACAAGTTCGAAGCATTTGCATTATCGGATCTGGCAAGGTAGACCGCTATTCCGATAGGCCAGACCGCTATTCGGATAGCCAGAGACTCATAAGAGCGCCCCTAGCAGCGCCCCCTGGAGTCAGATTTGGAATATGATTATGAAAACATATGAAGCAGGACTTTCTCTCTTACTATGCAGAGTTTGGAGTTCAAAATACTTATAATAAAGAAAATACAGATGTTTTGCTCCATGTCTGAAGAAATAATGACTGGTCCCTTCGAATAACGAACTGCGAACTGCGAACCGCGGTCTAACTTTACGAACGTGTATTAGACACAATTTTAGAAACGTAGCACCAGAGAATTTCTATCTGTATTTTCGCCTGTGTACGATATTTACCACAGAATTTGAGAAAATTTGAATGAAGCCCTTTGGTGGTGTAGCCCTGATTGACAATTTTCTGCAATAATGTTCTGCGGCATTGATTGAAATCGTCGCAGTCTGCACATGAGATAGGCGAGATAGGTATACGCCGCATGCCAGCCCTTCTGGAATATTGGTATCCAGAAATGAGTAGTTAACTAAGACGTTGTGTTACACTAGATACACAGGATTGCGTTTATTACAATGCATATATGAGCTCATCATCACCAACAACATTCCTCATTTCCTACCAATTAATCAAGACTGTGATCAGCAATAATAATCAACGCAAGGTACATACACACAGTGCGTGAGTGCCTGAAGTGCAACCTCGACAATCAACTCGACCAGACAGTGTACATTTAAAGGAAACCGTGAACACTTCTGTGAAACCTTAACATTTCAAACAGGGATTAGGACATTCTGGAAGTATTTGGACTATTGTGGACATTAATTATCGCATCCAGAAAATAAGTACCGAAATATAATCGATAAAATCGATCGAAAAGAAAGCTAATGATACCCTTACATAATTCTGTAATTCGGTTGTATGTACTGTACTTTACTTACACTTCTCTAGTTTTATTCAATTAGACGTCTTCGAATTTACAATTTGGTCTTTGACCAGTATTCAGCATTAGTATATCGAGACAGATTCATATATTGAGACAATTTCAGATTGCGCAATCACGAGCCCGTAGACTGACCTATAATAAAGGGCACACGGTGATGCGGACCAAACCCAACCACCAGCTATGAAAGCATACCTAAAATGGTCTAAGCGTCCACTACAACAGCTTCTACTGATTGAGCAGGACGTTTTGCACACGTTGTTACTCCAAAATATCTCTCCCCCCGATACTGAAAAGTGTTATGTTGGCAAGTCCTACAAAGGCTTGGTGTACAAGCCCCAACTATCAAACACAAGTCAATCTGTCATAGTTCTTCTAGGTATAAAAAGCGCATGCGCGAAGTATAAATGTAGTTTCAACTGGTAGAGCGTCTCCGTAGGGCTCGGACCACTATTAAAATTACATTGACGGCCATGTTAATGAAACTGCACCTGGCTGATTTATTAATTATTTTTGGACTTTCATCTCCTGGCAGTTTGTAGTTCCATTCAAGTCCTGCATCGCCATCTACTTCTTGGCGGGGGTCGCCCATCAAAATTTCGAACCAGAGCGTCCTGTTGGCAAGCACCGTACTTCCGGCGAATAACTTACATGCAAAAAGCAGAGTCTACGCACCTGCATATAGTGCCTCAGCCTGGCATGAATTATGCAGTGAATTCAAAATAAAAGTCACAACTCAAAACGGCACTTGTCATGCTTAATGTTGGCCATGCAAGCCCTTGTCTCATTATCAAAAGGAAGCTGGGGAAAAAATCAGCACAAAAACTTGTCCTCTATGGCAGAGGTTATTTAGAGGGTTAACGGCTAGGGACTTTTTTTTAGTGGTCCGAGCCCTACTAGACACATTAAATTCAACCAATCCAAATGAAATTTGGGAGGCATGTGACCTGTCCACTTACCATTTCATGTTAGCCTATCTGAGCTACTTCCATCAAATATGTCTCGGAATATGAACCATTAAATACATCTGCCCCCATCTTTCTTCACAATACACATGTATTCACTATAGTGTGGGGTGCCTTATGGCATTAGCCTAAACCAAGAAAACTCCTGTCACTGAGGAGCTGATCAGTCTCAAAATGGATTCTGCATACATCTGTGAATCCTATACCTAAATAGAAATATCCCTAAACTGTTTCTGGATTTTTCAGTAAATTTTTAAAAAAGATGCAAAAAAAGGCAGATTTTGGGGATTTTTATGGTAAATATGACATTTCAGTGGAAAAACTAAAAATGTGTACCTGTCAAATTCTGGTCTGTATGAAAGGGGGACATCTAATACACAAATAAATGCCAGACCCTGATGTCACTCCTGCATACCATAATACACATAATCATGTGTATCCATTAGGGTGATACGTGCAATACATTACTGTGATCAGCCTATGATGAAAGGTATCAGATCAATTGACACACACTTTTGTCATAGAGACAGATAGTATATAAACTTTACCAATTACATGGCTATCTCATCACATCTCTAAAACATCACCAGATCAGCATGCGAAACTCGAAGAAATGGAAGCGAGTTAAGAAAGGAAAGAGAGGAAGCTTGGTCACCCGGTTCAAATTGGGTCATAAATTATTTCCCCAAAAAGTCTGCCATGCACAGGAGACACCCTCAACTTCAGGCATCATGAAAAACTCTGAAGAGGTGGAAACAACTAAACAGAATGAGCCAAAATCAACATGGCACCCCAGGTATGACAGAGAGGAATTCAGCAAAGTCACCAGAGTTGGTTATGATGGCCATACCTACATAATTCCGGATGAGGAAGGAAGGTCTGGGAAGGCAAAACTATTACGTCCCAAGGAGTCAAAGAAGCCGGATTTAGCAGAAAAGTATGCAAAGACTCCAGCAAAGCAGGAGAGGATAGGCATGAGACTGTTGCATGCTGGGAAACTGCAAGATATGTGGAATGAGGCAATACGGGACCACGCCACCATTACACCTACCTGCCCACTTCCACAATTTGCCGTCAGTGAGGTGAAAAGAGGATTATGCTGGAAACAAACATTAAATTGCAAGGAGTATACCTTTGTATCTAGGCAGTGCAAACTATACAATGAGGCTCCACACAGGGGGCGGGGACCTAAGTCTGCAACGACCAACATCCAACTTCAATCCGGCCAGATGGATACTCCTGTGAGCAATAAAAAGATTAGGTTCTTATTAGCTGGCAGTGACATACCAACACCGTGTAGATCATCAATGCAAAAAACAGCAAATACTATTGGTAAAACAGTCTTGCAAACTGCAGAAACTGACATGGCGGAGAGGCGAATGGAAGTTAAAGAAATTAATAAGATGAGAGGACTACCTGAAAATCAGCCAATCAACATGCAGTTTGATGTACGATACAACAGCACAACACGGGTGAACCGCAAGAAGTATGGACAGAGTGCATCTCAAGCCATTGGAATCGTATGTGAGGACCAGACTGACCAACACAAAATATTAGGGATGTATTTGGAAAACAAATTATGTGCCTCTGGAGCTTACTTAAGGTCTAAAGGATATACTGTTACTTGTCCAGGTCATGCAGACTGCACCGCAACAATTTCAGAGCAAACCAATATATCAGAGAGAACAATAGCATATCAACTCGGGAGACAGTTTGGAGTGGAAAGTGTTCTGGTGAAATATCTTACCACAGATGGGGATGCCAGGGGGGCGGAGGGCTTCGGCGAAGGGCTACAGAGTCTGCAACCAATCATCGAGGTTCAGAGGCAAGCTGATATTGTTCATCTTGGACAGTCGCAGTTCCATAAAGCCAATAACGCCAACTTCTCGGAATTCATGTTCCCAGGTGACACCAAACAAGAGCAGAAAGAGGCACAGAAAGTCTTCAGTGGAGATCTGAAAGATAGAAGCCACCTGATTTTGAAAAATTTGTTTGAGACTTATGCAGGGGACATAACTGAAATAGCACAGAGGCCAGAGGTTAAAAGAAGAAAAATCTACAATAAATCAATTAAACTTAAAAACTATATAAAAGCTAAGAAAGCTAAAACCGATGCGGATAAGGCCAAAGAAAGAAGAGAAGGCTACAAGAAAAGACAGCTTGACAAACACATGCCTGACTTTGAGAAAGAACACATTTATCCTAAAAGAACAAGAGTTGTCTCCCCTGATGTGTCGGACTCACCTGTTACTTCTGATTCAGATATTAACGCGTGAATTCAGGTGTGACCAATGAACAAACAATTTGGATACTGTTTACCCCAAAATACATGGCCTGAACATTTCTCCATGGCCCTACACCTCTGTCTCTGATTATTAACAAAACTGACTTCTGCACTCAGGTGTGCAATATTGTGACACCTTGGCTGATGACATAAGTGGCATATGTCACTGGTGAATTCTTCTAAATTTATATTATGATGCAAAATAAATTTCAAACAATGAACGTAAATTATTCTCCATGTTTTCTTTCCAAAAGGCTGGATATTAATCACTCCATAATGGGGTGGCTGCTTCTTCTGCACCCCAGTCCACAGTAAACATGCTCCATTCGAGCCTAATTGGCTATTATAATTAATTTTTTCGAAATATTTTGCTCTCCATATGGTATACAACTCCGCCATCTTTATCACTAAACTATGAAATTGACATCAGTGAGAGATTGACATCCAGCCTCCTTGTATGACTTACCTGAACCGGTGACATATGTATTCTGTGTTTACGCTTAGGGCTCGGACCACTACTAAAATTACATTGATGGCCATGTTAATGAAACTGCACCTGGCTGATTTATTAATTATTTTTGGACTTTCATCTCCTGGCAGTTTGTAGTTCCATTCAAGTCCTGCATCGCCATCTACTTCTTGGCGGGGGTCGCCCATCAAAATTTCGAGCCAGAGCGTCCTGTTGGCAAGCACTGTACTTCCGGCGAATAACTTACCTGCAAAAAGCAGAGTCTACGCACCTGCATATAGTGCCTCAGACTGGCATGAATTATGCAGTGAATTCAAAATAAAAGTCACAACTCAAAAGGGCACTTGTCATGCTTAATGTTGGCCATGCAAGCCCTTGTCTCATTATCAAAAGGAAGCTGGGAAAAAAATCAGCACAAAAACTTGTCCTCTATGGCAGAGGTTATTTAGAGGGGTTAACGGCTAGGGACTTTTTTTTAGTGGTCCGAGCCCTACTAGACACATTAAATTCAACCAATCCAAATGACATTTGGGAGGCATGTGACCTGTCCACTTACCATTTCATGTTAGCCTATCTGAGCTACTTCCATCAAATATGTCTCGGAATATGAACCATTAACTACATCTACCCCCATCTTTCTTCACAATACACATGTATTCACTATAGTGTGGGGTGCCTTATGGCATTAGCCTAAACCAAGAAAACTCCTGTCACTGAGGAGCTGATCAGTCTCAAAATGGATTCTGCATACATCTGTGAATCCTATACCTAAATAGAAATATCCCTAAACTGTTTCTGGATTTTTCAATAAATTTTTAAAAAAGATGCAAAAAAAGGCAGATTTTGGGGATTTTTATGGTAAATATGACATTTCAGTGGAAAAACTAAAAATGTGTACCTGTCAAATTCTGGTCTGTATGAAAGGGGGACATCTAATACACAAATAAATGCCAGACCCTGATGTCACTCCTGCATACCATAATACACATAATCATGTGTATCCATTAGGGTGATACGTGCAATACATTACTGTGATCAGCCTATGATGAAAGGTGTCAGATCAATTGACACACACTTTTGTCATAGAGACAGATAGTATATAAACTTTACCAATTACATGGCTATCTCATCACATCTCTAAAACATCACCAGATCAGCATGCGAAACTCGAAGAAACGGAAGCGAGTTAAGAAAGGAAAGAGAGGAAGCTTGGTCACCCGGTTCAAATTGGGTCATAAATTACTTCCCCAAAAAGTCTGCCATGCACAGGAGACACCCTCAACTTCAGGCATCATGAAAAACTCTGAAGAGGTGGAAACAACTAAACAGAATGAGCCAAAATCAACATGGCACCCCAGGTATGACAGAGAGGAATTCAGCAAAGTCACCAGAGTTGGTTATGATGGCCATACCTACATAATTCCGGATGAGGAAGGAAGGTCTGGGAAGGCAAAACTATTACGTCCCAAGGAGTCAAAGAAGCCGGATTTAGCAGAAAAGTATGCAAAGACTCCAGCAAAGCAGGAGAGGATAGGCATGAGACTGTTGCATGCTGGGAAACTGCAAGATATGTGGAATGAGGCAATACGGGACCACGCCACCATTACACCTACCTGCCCACTTCCACAATTTGCCGTCAGTGAGGTGAAAAGAGGATTATGCTGGAAACAAACATTAAATTGCAAGGAGTGTACCTTTGTATCTAGGCAGTGCAAACTATACAATGAGGCTCCACACAGGGGGCGGGGACCTAAGTCTGCAACGACCAACATCCAACTTCAATCCGGCCAGATGGATACTCCTGTGAGCAATAAAAAGATTAGGTTCTTATTAGCTAGCAGTGACATACCAACACCGTGTAGATCATCAATGCAAAAACAGCAAATACTATTGGTAAAACAGTCTTGCAAACTGCAGAAACTGACATGGCGGAGAGGCGAATGGAAGTTAAAGAAATTAATAAGATGAGAGGACTACCTGAAAATCAGCCAATCAACATGCAGTTTGATGTACGATACAACAGCACAACACGGGTGAACCGCAAGAAGTATGGACAGAGTGCATCTCAAGCCATTGGAATCGTATGTGAGGACCAGACTGACCAACACAAAATATTAGGGATGTATTTGGAAAACAAATTATGTGCCTCTGGAGCTTACTTAAGGTCTAAAGGATATACTGTTACTTGTCCAGGTCATGCAGACTGCACCGCAACAATTTCAGAGCAAACCAATATATCAGAGAGAACAATAGCATATCAACTCGGGAGACAGTTTGGAGTGGAAAGTGTTCTGGTGAAATATCTTACCACAGATGGGGATGCCAGGGGAGCGGAGGGCTTCGGCGAAGGGCTACAGAGTCTGCAACCAATCATCGAGGTTCAGAGGCAAGCTGATATTGTTCATCTTGGACAGTCGCAGTTCCATAAAGCCAATAACGCCAACTTCTCGGAATTCATGTTCCCAGGTGACACCAAACAAGAGCAGAAAGAGGCACAGAAAGTCTTCAGTGGAGATCTGAAAGATAGAAGCCACCTGATTTTGAAAAATTTGTTTGAGACTTATGCAGGGGACATAACTGAAATAGCACAGAGGCCAGAGGTTAAAAGAAGAAAAATCTACAATAAATCAATTAAACTTAAAAACTATATAAAAGCTAAGAAAGCTAAAACCGATGCGGATAAGGCCAAAGAAAGAAGAGAAGGCTACAAGAAAAGACAGCTTGACAAACACATGCCTGACTTTGAGAAAGAACACATTTATCCTAAAAGAACAAGAGTTGTCTCCCCTGATGTGTCGGACTCACCTGTTACTTCTGATTCAGATATTAACGCGTGAATTCAGGTGTGACCAATGAACAAACAATTTGGATACTGTTTACCCAAAAATACATGGCCTGAACATTTCTCCATGGCCCTACACCTCTGTCTCTGATTATTAACAAAACTGACTTCTGCACTCAGGTGTGCAATATTGTGACACCTTGGCTGATGACATAAGTGGCATATGTCACTGGTGAATTCTTCTAAATTTATATTATGATGCAAAATAAATTTCAAACAATGAACGTAAATTATTCTCCATGTTTTCTTTCCAAAAGGCTGGATATTAATCACTCCATAATGGGGTGGCTGCTTCTTCTGCACCCCAGTCCACAGTAAACATGCTCCATTCGAGCCTAATTGGCTATTATAATTAATTTTTTCGAAATATTTTGCTCTCCATATGGTATACAACTCCGCCATCTTTATCACTAAACTATGAAATTGACATCAGTGAGAGATTGACATCCAGCCTCCTTGTATGACTTACCTGAACCGGTGACATATGTATTCTGTGTTTACGCTTAGGGCTCGGACCACTACTAAAATTACATTGACGGCCATGTTAATGAAACTGCACCTGGCTGATTTATTAATTATTTTTGGACTTTCATCTCCTGGCAGTTTGTAGTTCCATTCAAGTCCTGCATCGCCATCTACTTCTTGGCGGGGGTCGCCCATCAAAATTTCGAGCCAGAGCGTCCTGTTGGCAAGCACCGTACTTCCGGCGAATAACTTACCTGCAAAAAGCAGAGTCTACGCACCTGCATATAGTGCCTCAGACTGGCATGAATTATGCAGTGAATTCAAAATAAAAGTCACAACTCAAAAGGGCACTTGTCATGCTTAATGTTGGCCATGCAAGCCCTTGTCTCATTATCAAAAAGAAGCTGGGGAAAAAATCAGCACAAAAACTTGTCCTCTATGGCAGAGGTTATTTAGAGGGGTTAACGGCTAGGGACTTTTTTTTAGTGGTCCGAGCCCCGTAACCGAGTGGTTAGCGTTCTCGGCTGTTGTATCTATAAAGGTTGTGAGCCCTGTCTCAAGATGTTAACAGAGATGCTTGACTGGAAATGGAGTGCTATCATATCTCGATATCCCAAGCGACGTCTTGTGGCAAGGTACGCAAGGTATACATGTGCAAATTGCAGACGAATCGTTTAGTAAGTCCATGGTCCGTTGAAAATATTTTAATGAATAAATATAATATAATACCAGGTAAACTGTTTCTCCGCGAAACACCTATCCTTAACTCATTCGTCAACCTCTACCGGGGTCATGCATAACAGTTCTTTATAAATTATTTATACTGGAAACAAGAATAGCAACGTTGATAAAGAAAAGCCACTCGTTAGAGTTTCAAAAATGACAAAGGAATATCCCTCAATTGGCGTTCCTGTTTGAATCAGATCTCCCTCATCGTAAATCAGCCCACATAACATTGTCTTAACCCTCCCTGTACCGTACAATTGTACAGATAGAAAAAATTCAACGATTGTCATTGGCATACGAAAATGAAGAATTTCTTGAAAAATGTACTCAACATATTACATCTTGGAGTATCGTTTTGGAAACCACAGAGATGCTGATAAGTACTTCTTCACTTCGTCAATGTTCATGGCAGCCTTGTCATCAGTTTTGCATTGTCAAAATCACCGGTCTAGAGAGGGAGTTAAGAGGGCATATAATTGTTATACTTGTTGGACAAGTCTCATCAGCCTTTACGAAATGCCTCAAACGAAATGAATTTTTGTAAGACATATCAGTTCCAAAATTCATTTGTACCATCTGCAATCGAAGTATGGAATGGCTTTAATTAAGAAATTCGAGTAGTTCCATCATTTCGTTCATTTAAACAATACGATGTTCCTGTCATCCGATGACATGAATATTCCTCACCACTATTATTATGATGAACGTCAGGTCCAAGTAATAATGGCACAGCTGTGGCCAAATTGCAGCAATCTTAAAGCACATAAGTTTTTGAGCCATATTTCAGATACTTCGCAATATTTATGTCTCTGTCCTTTATATAATTACCTTCGTCAAGAATACTTGGCTGATATTCTGAAACCGTCCAATGTTCAAAAACTGCTGTTTGGTGATCCATCTTTGTCTGAAAATCAAAATATTGACGTCCTCTCCAGGGTGCACCGCTATATCCTCTGTGCAGAACGATTTTAGATAGTGTCAATTGAATTAAAGTTTTTACATGCAGTTTTAACTATTCATTTCCAAACTTATTAGCGATTGTTTTCTTCAAAAACATCATTGATATGAAGGACAAAAGACTGAGTAAAATCCGTCATTTATTAATCATATTAAGATCTATATGAAATTGTATTGTACATCATACAGGCTAACATTGTTTACATGTATTCTTTTTTCTAAAGCTAATTACTGGTGTAAATATTATCAATTTGCTATAGTTTCTAATATGCTAGTGGTGTATAACTCCTATGTTATACTTATTGACTGCGTAGATTTTTTCCTTTATTTTGCACTGTGCACTTCTTCAACTCCTCTATTAATTTAAATTTCAGGCTTCATACAGGCTTCGTCTGTTCTCTCATTCACATTTCTTCATTTGCAATAAAATATAGTTTAAACCAAGGCACATATTCATCAGAACCAAGGGTTAATGGGATTCACCGTATTTGGTATGGTCAATTTGATGTAAATCACAACTTGAGGTGACTGATTAACCCGCTAAGGGTTTCCGTTATACATCCTTAAAGCTAGGATAATGTAAATTACCGGTGTGAATTGAAAAAAATGCCCCGGTAAATAAAGGTCCCGTTTCATATGTTTTTCTTCGGGAAATGTCCTAGCTTGTTTATTGAATAGTTGTTTAATTTATTTATTCCTATCACACATCGTTTTCTTTTACAGCGGCAGCCAAGTATTTTGGTCGAAACTTGCAGTGACGGTTCCTCAATAGTTTTTGCCTGATTTGTTATCTACATACCATTTACGTAGTCGAAACGAGGAGTGCCCACCTGGTACCCTCGAACCCCTTCAATAAATGACTTCTTTCCATAACAGCCACAGTACAAACTAATTGATATTATGGCAAATGGGAATCATTTCACCAATACCAAAATATTTTCCATATAATTGAGTCTAAAGTTAGATAAACCTGCCACACTATATCCTTTGAACCCAGGCCCTCGGTGGCCGAGTGGTCTAAGGCGCTTCGCTGGTGACCGCTAGCCTCACACCACTGAACCGGTCGGATTCGAGCCCAGCTGGTCCATGTGTGAAAGTTTGTCAGTTACTTGCCGAAGGGCGGTGGTTCTCTCCGGGTACTCCGGCTTCCTCCACCAACCAAACTGACTGTCACCATATGAGTGAAACAAACTTGAGTGTGACATTAAGCCAAATTCCCTCTCTCCGTCCCTTTGAACCCAGACCACTCTGATTACATCACAGTGACGTCATTAGATATTCTGTACTTATTCTTTTCTTTTTTATTTATGCGTGTACTCGGCATAAACTGCTGTGAAAAACGGAAAATGAAATGAAAACAAATACGTTAGGCACTTATACTCTAAAAAAGCAGAAAAAATTTCTAACACGTATTCTTTTGTTATGCTCTCCTGGTCGCTATAATCGATTAACCTGTATGGCGTTGATCGGATTTTTTTTTTTTTTTGAAAGACCCTACTGTGATCAACCTAGGATACATAGTTCCTGCTAGAGCATCAGGGAAAAGTTCACTGTCTATGTGGACATCTTGAATGATATGCCCACGCGGCCCGCTAGAACAGGTTCTAGCGGTATTCAATACAAAGGAGATGGTATTGTAAGGCGGGGTTTTTGCCCACAGCCAGTCGACTCATAGGAATGTACATTTCTTCTCTCCATCTGTCAATCACAATGCAATGTACAACTTGTCGTCGTCGGCAACTGTCAATCAACGGACTGAATGTTACGGTGAACCATGATAGCTTCACATATGTTCGGTACCAAGACGTTATTATTTCACCACGTTGCTGTCGATTTTACATGCACATATTGGAGAATAAATACACAATTTAGGCGAATATATTGCCGTTGTAACAGGTAGCGACAGGTCGTTCGATTTCAACGTTTGACTGGCCCGTAATGTCCACACGGTATCGTGTCATCGGTAAACAATATTTATTTTAGTTTTAATTGGTTCATAATGATAGCCCAAAATCTTATTTCAGATATACTGAATGCAATTTTTTTTTTACAAAAATGAGAAAGATTGAAATAACTTGTCGACGTCACACATGTTGACCTCTTGGGATTCGAACTCGGTAAAAGAAAATTTCGAGGCGCTTGTGATCCAACGTGCGTATCCACTACACCACGACATACGAACAACTGTAACAGATTATTTTGTCACTTTAATCTACTTACGAAAACTTCAAACGTACCACGTATAGGCCAAAATCCCGCCTTATCGTACCATCACCTTTCCGAGAGAAATGATGTAATGGCCCTATTAAGTCACCTGATGGAAAGCTCGTCGCTATATAGCTGAAATATTACTGAATGAGACGTTAAACCTTAATTCTCTCTCTCTCCCTGACGGAAAGCGACAAACTATGGGACCGTTAGATAGAAGTAACGACAAACTATGGGACCGTTAGATAGAAGTAACGACAAACTATGGGACCGTTAGATAGAAGTAACGACAAACTATGGGACCGTTAGATAGAAGAAACGACAAACTATGGGACCGTTAGATAGAAGTAACGACAAACTATGGGACCGTTAGATAGAAGTAACGACAAACTATGGGACCGTTAGATAGAAGAAACGACAAACTATGGGGCCGTTAGATAGAAGTAACGACAAACTATGGGACCGTTAGATAGAAGTAACGACAAACTATGGGACCGTTAGATAGAAGAAACGACAAACTATGGGACCGTTAGATAGAAGTAACGACAAACTATGGGACCGTTAGATAGAAGTAACGACAAACTATGGGACCGTTAGATAGAAGTAACGACAAACTATGGGACCGTTAGATAGAAGTAACGACAAACTATGGGACCGTTAGATAGAAGAAACGACAAACTATGGGACCGTTAGATAGAAGTAACGACAAACTATGGGACCGTTAGATAGAAGTAACGACAAACTATGGGACCGTTAGATAGAAGTAACGACAAACTATGGGACCGTTAGATAGAAGTAACGACAAACTATGGGACCGTTAGATAGAAGAAACGACAAACTATGGGACCGTTAGATAGAAGTAACGACAAACTATGGGACCGTTAGATAGATGTAACGACAAACTATGGGACCGTTAGATAGAAGTAACGACAAACTATGGGACCGTTAGATAGAAGAAACGACCCAATGCAACTTCTTATTCAGAACACATCTCGTTGAGATCCGAGGTCGAACAAGCACTTCATTCTCCACCATGTTAGCCACTGTCACAAATTACAATCACAATGATTTGTACAGACGGCAGGCCTCAAGAACGAAACGTCTACCAGCGGAATCTAATCATACACGGATAACAAATAAACGCAATCTATTAATGTGCTGGAAAATGTCGGAGTACTGACAAGAAGTCATGAGACCCCATAGGCCAATATTCTGACAGCATACCTAAATAGCATTAGCATAAATTATCATTATCACCAAATTAAAAGAAAACAAAGTATACATAAAAATAGGCTAGTTTCCTGCAAGAGAGAATCGGGCAACAGTTTTCAATGATGCCGGCGAGACATCATTATGTTCCAACAACATCAAATCCATATCGTTGACCAATATTCTTAATTCATATGATTTTCGTTGTAAAGTCGTAGCTTGATGTATCTCAGTCATGCTTTGATTGTGCCTGTTCATATGAACACAGTGAGGAGCTTGAAATACGTGAGTTCATACGGCCCCTGGTCCGGGTTAAGCGGAATTAGACACAAGTTACGGAACCTAGCATCGTAGATCTTGCACGCTACGCCCGTATCAACATCAACATGCGATATATATAGCCAAATTGAGAAACATTGAGTGGAGGCACTTGGCGGTATAGCCCTGGTTTCTAAGTTTCTGCAATAATGTTTGTGACGTTGATTAAAATCGTCATATTCAACACATGATCTTGCACATGCTACTAGGTGAGATATGTATACGCCATATGCAGGTCCAACTTGAATACTACTTTCCAGAAAAGGTTAGTTCTTCGATGTCGAAATTACAATCATCTCTTTTGTCGTAAAGTCGACGAGACAGGCGGCCCGATTCATAATCTGTTTTTGAAACCGTTGCATATAGTCGTATTCATAAGAGAACAGATATATGTCAGCCAATACCCATTGAAGTACCTATCTGTTGAATTATGTTGCCAAATTTCACATAGATATTATTTATGAGAAATTGAAGCAAGTCTATAAACAAAGAAACATCCCCTGATTGATATCCCTTGTATGTAGTAGAGATAAAGAATGCTTTATGAATTCTTGCATTGATATATCGGCGATCAGTTTTCTTGAACATTGATACTACATGTATCAATGAACTAAGACGAACAATGAGCTCATCGGATTGTAGTATAGAGCGTTGAGAAATCCCACGCCGATACATATCTGTACTCTGTGTATCCGTTCGCCTCAAGTTCTTCCGTAAGACATTTTGAGTTTTTCAATAACCACATACATTCAACACCAGAGTTTTTAGAAATAGTGTCGAAATACCTTTCCCAAAATGATTTTACCTTATGTAGGGCCCTTGTCAATATGATTGAAAGAAGCTTGGTGGTGCACATTCTGAAACCAGCTATATGAATCTAGCTTTGTATGGCGATTTATGCATTTTGGGAATCCAGTACACTTATCGTATTAGTGCTTGGAAGATAATACCTCTTTCCTTGAGAAATGTTTTATGGTTGTTAAAGTATTTCGATCACTACCTTTTTGTCCTCCGCCACGAAGTGGTGGGAGGACTTGGAAATGCTAGCCGTCCGTCCTTCCGTCCGTCCCTCCGTCCGTCCTTCCGTCCGTCCGTCCGTCCCACATCTTGTGAACGCGATATCTTGAGAACAATTCAACCAATCGACTTCAAACTTGAGAAGGTGCTTCACATCAGTTAGACGACCATTGGTATTGATTTTCACTGAGGTACGTAATCCAAGATGGCCGCCATCGACCATATTGGATTCTGTCCGTCCCACATCTTGTGAACGCGATATCTCAAGAACAATTTGACCGATTGACTTCAAACTTGAGAAGGTGCTTCACACCAGTTAGACGGCCATTGGTATTGATTTTCACTGAAGTACGTAATCCAAGATGGCCGCCATCGACCATATTGGATTCTGTTCGTCCCACATCTTGTGAACGCGATATCTCAAGAACATTTCCACCAATCAACTTCAAGCTTGGGAATGTTCTTCACATCAGTCAGACGGCCATTGGTATTGATTTTCACTGAGGTACGTAATCCAAGATGGCTGCCATTGACCATATTGGATTCCATCCGTCCCAGATCTTGTGAACACGATATCTCGAGAACAATTCAACTAATCGACTTCAAACTTGGGAAGGTTCTTCACATCAGTTAGACGGCCATTGGTATTTATTTTCACTGAGGTACGTAATCCAAGATGGCTGCCATTGACCATATTGGATTCTGTCCATCCCACATCTTGTGAACGCGATATCTCGACAACAGTTTGACCACTTCAAACTTGAGAATGTGCTTCGCATCAGTTATTGGTTTTGATTTTCTGAGATACGTAATCCAAGATGGCTGCCATGGACCATATTGGATTCACTCCGTTCCACATCTTGTTAACACGATATCTCAAAAACAAATCAACCAATCGACTTCAAACTAGGGAAGGTTTTTCACATCAGTTAGACGGCCATTGGTATTGGTTTTCACTGAGGTACATAATCCAAGATGGCTGCCATTGACCATATTGGATTCTGTCCATCCCACATCTTGTGAGCGCGATATCTCGAGAACAGTTCGACCAATCGACTTCAAACTTGAGAATGTGCTTCACATCAATTAGACGGCCATTGGTATTGATTTTCACTGAGGTACAAATCCAAGATGGCTGCCATTGACGATATTGGATTCCATCCGTCTCGGATCTTGTGAACGTCATATCTCGACAACAATTTGACCAATCAACTTCAAACTCGAGACGGTGCTTCACATCAGTTAGACAGCGATTGGTATTGATTTTCATTGAGGTAGTATGTAATCCAAGATGGCTGCCATTGACCATCTTGGATTTCACTCACCCATATTGTACCCATCTGTGTTGTGAACGCGATATCTTGATCTATTCCACTCATCGATTTATAAACCTCTCCATCCTCAAATCCATATACAACTACAGACTTACCTTCCAGTGTTACACTACCCATTACTGCTTCCCAAACCTCCTCAAATTGTCTCAACATTTCCAGATGAACGTCTCTTTCCACATACACATATCAACTTTCCAAGTTATATTTAAGGAGATATTGGAAGCGTATATGCTGTATGCTCTCAAACAGGCTACTTGGCGGAGGACCTGCTAGCTACTCAGCTTGTTTCATTATATATGACCAGGTTTAATCTTATCATCAAACAAAAAAGTATTCAAACAAAAAATTTGAAAAAAGTATGTGCCTCACTGCGTATGCATATTTGCAAGATGAAAACGGGGCCGTGAAACTCGTGATGTCATGTTGGCGACGGCTCGGCAATGAAATGCAGCCGGTATCACCAGATTACACACTAAGCGAGTGTTGTGCAACTGTGACAAATTGAATTAAAGTCTTTATCTAAACTGTTAACTTTTTTCTCCTTCATTGCAAAGGGCCGTTGACTGTTTTGCATTGACGCACTGTTATCGCCGTTTCGAATTAGCAAATTGTGCTTTCCACATTTCTCAAAGAGAAATTAGATCGAGATTCAGGAGAAAACAAAAATAGCCAAAATTGGTGGCGAAACTGAAACATCATTTCGACCATCTCACAAATGAGAAATTCAGAGTCATAAACAGTATTCGCTAAGAATATAAAATGTGTGGTGGGTAACTTATCAATGGCCCGATGAACAGCCGATTTTAAATTTAATGATAGGTTTGAAAACCTCAAACACTGGTTCTGGAAATACATAGTATGGTGAACCTTTAATTCACGGCGAAACGCTACGACCAATCGTTTCGTTCTTCACCATGTTAACCATATGACATTATTTTGGTTGTGTTTATGGACCGTACATGCCATGCAGTTAGATTAAACGTTGAACATGATGAAAATCCAATTTCTTTGCTTACTATTAATTCGGGTAATTTGGTACCTATGGACACTGATCGACTGGCTTTCTCTGGGTTGAGAAACGGCCTATCTCATTTTGCTTTGTGGTATTTTTGTGACCTGGGCATCATTTGCTTCAAAGTAGAACATGCGATACATCGAGAAAAGTTTTAACTCTTTATCTTAGTGCTGACATAGTAGACAAAGTTGGTTTCTTCTACATGTTACTATAACCATTTCTCACGTCTGGCGCTCACAAAACTCGTGAATGACTATCTGAGCGATTGGAGGACTATCAGCTATTCGATTCATGTATCTGTTTCCGCTTAGGTCGTTTGCGCATGTTAGTTCGGGTGCACAGGTAAACATGTGCTAGGCTGATATACAGAACCATCATAACAAAGCAGAAGACCTGATTATGACGTCATGAGTTGGTAGAAGGTCAAGCTGATGGGTAAATCTTTCTGTTCCCAGATACGACGCCATGCCGTGGGTTCCCAACATATCCAGTCACTTTTATTTAGATTATTTCATGCTCATCCACAGGACTTCCCTTTTAGGAATATAATTATATAGAGGATCTTACACTAGTGGCTATTTAATATGAAAGCTATGACACGAGTTGAGTAACTTTTATATGTTGCGAGCTTTAGCGAGAGTGAGATTCTGTTTATCACATGACTATTTTTTTATTTATTTTTTTTTAATAATATTTTTATCCATTTTTCTGATGCCACATTACGTAGTCACGTACCTAATAATAGTAATATACGTAGGTACAGCTTAATAATGAAAAATATTCCTGAAACTTTGTACACATGCATACTCTATAACAAAAACTTGAGTGAACTGTTTCACTCAAGTTTGAGTGAAATGTTCCTGTTCACTCAAACTTGAGTTACTTTTCACTCAACTTGAGTTACTTTTCACTCAACTTGAGTTACTTTTCACTCAACTTGAGTTAAAACCACTCAAGCTCACTCAACTTGAGTGGGATGAATTTCCACTCTTATGCTTGAGTGAATGTCACTCAAGTTGAGTGCATTTAACTCAAGTTGAGTGAAAAGTAACTCAAGTTGAGTGAAAATCTCACTCAAGTTTTGACTGGGATGAATTTCCACTCTTACTTGAGTGAAATTTCACTCAACATGTTTTAGAGAATATACTTCTGATAAACATCAATAATGTATTACCTCTGCATTCAAAATACCGTGAACTAAAGACAAAGTAGGATTCTTGTTTCCCCACTATGCATACTGCTATATTTATATTAATATCAACTAACTAAGTAATAATAATATTTCGGGTAAGGCAGTCAGTTCACTTGAGTTCTCTAAAATAATGGTGGAACAGAGCCCATTTTTTATTGAAATTATCCATCTGATCTTCTACATTTGCTGTATAGAGTTCTGTTTTATAAGAACAGCTAAATATCAGCATTAATGCCTTTAAGTTTGGTTTTGAATCATTCAGCTTTGTTCTATATATGTATTCCTTTGTAAGAAGTGTTAAATTGTTCAGAACGTCTTGCCCCGCCCCCAGTCCAATATAATTTTATCCGCAGAAATACTACCCCTTAGCTTTCCAACATTTTTACACCAGTTTTCTAGGTCATGCCAAAGTTTCTTAACCGTTTCGCATTCTATGAAGACATGTTCAATAGTTTCTCTTTTATTTTTGCAAAAAGCACATTGATCATCTTCAGTCTTTCCTATTTTATGTAGAAAAGAGTTTGTACTCAATATTCTGTGAATAAATCTAAACTGAAAATCTCTCAGTTTGATAGACCTACTGCTCTGTATAATTGAAGTAAATACGTTATTCCAAGTTATTCCCCCTTCTTTATTTAGATATTTCTCCCATACTGAACAAGCTTTGGCATTTGTATGTGTACTATTATTTAAAACATCGTAAAATCTCCTGCACCCCTTCTCTTGCCTAAACAATATACTTAGATACTGGTTAAATTGGGGATTATATTTGTCAATGAGGAAGTAATTTTTTTCCAAATCTAATTTCCATTGTTCAGGGATTGCTTTTATCAGCCTGTTGTAATCAAGAAAGGTTCCTTTTATCCCATAAATGAGCTTCAAATCGGTGAAATCCATTAACTTTCCTTCGTTACTAACAATGTCTCTTAAATTTGTAATTCCACTTTTATACCATTGTTCAATGTATAGGTTTGGTACTCGAAAATGTTGATTATACCATAATGGTTCGTTTCGTATATGTTCAGTTGTTTTTGCTTTCATTACTTTTTGAACACAGTACCAAGCTTGGAATGTATCTTTCCAAAATGGATTTTCAGCTTTATCTATCAATATTTTTAAGTGTTCGGCTCCAAAAGTACACAACTTCTCGTGGTTTTCTAACCCAATAATATTTTGCCATTTTCCCTCTTGTGTAATAATCTTTTTTATCCAGGAGACCTTTAAAGATTGTATAAAATATTTCAAATTAACCATTCTTATCCCCCATGCTTATAATCCTGTGTCACAATAACCCTTTTAATTCTGTCAGTTCCACCATTCCATATGAATTTAAAAAACAAAGAGTTCAGCTCCTTAAGGTCACTTGCTAGTGGGTTTGGCAAGGCGAGGAAGAGGTGCACGAGCTTTGATAGGGCTAGGGACTTAATCACGGTTACTTTACCTAATAGTGTAAGATTTCTGAGCTTCCATCTCGAAAGTTCTTTTTTAATATCATTCAACTTAGAAAGATAATTCATCTTCCATATGTCATGAAAGTTCGTAGTACTGAGCTTTATTCCCAAAATTGTGAGTTTTGTTACCCAATTCAATTTTACATCCTGACAGAGTGTTGTTTCCACAGTGCTCAAAGATCCAATCCACATCGCATGTGTTTTCTCAACATTAATTTTTAAACCAGAGAGTTTGTAAAATTCTTCTAAACAGCGCAGTGCCGCTCTCAACGATTGTTCAGAACCGTCAAGGATTAACTGAGTATCGTCTGCATATTGGCTGATTTTATATTCTGTCTTGTTTATTACGAGTCCTTCAATGTTTTTATCGTCTCTAATATTTTTACCTAAGACCTCTGCGCAGAGTATGAATAAGTAAGGGGATATTGGGTCACCTTGTCAACAACCTCTAGTTATATCGAAAAACGAGGACACACATCCGTTTTGAATGATGCAACTTTGAATGTTGTTGTAGAATAATTTTAGCCAACTTTGAATAGATTCTCCGAAATGAAAAGCTTTGACAGTTTCATTTATAAAATTCCAAGATACAGAATCAAAAGCTTTTTCAAAATCTATGGATAGTAAAAGTCCAGGGATGCCTCTGCTTTTTGTTTCGAATAGTACGTCGTATAGTAGTCTTGTATTTTCACTTATACATCTGCCTGGAATAAACCCCTTCTGGTCTACATTTATAAGGTTGTTTAGTGTCGATTTGATTCTATTTGCAATACAAGATGAAATAAGCTTGTATCCAACATTAAGAAGAGAGATCGGTCGCCAGTTTTTTGATAAATTTCTTGATTTGTTTGGCTTAGTTAAGCACGTGATAACCCCTTGCCTCTGAGTAATGGGCAGTTCTCCTTTATCAAAACTAGCGTTAGCTGACCGTAAAACAAATCCCCCAATTTTTGTCCAAAACATCTGGCAAAACTCAACTGGAAACCCATCCAAACCTGGACTCTTTTCGTTTTTAGTATTCCGTAACGCATTTGTGATCTCTTCGTATGTTATGTAACCTTCTAAATTTTGTGCTTCTTTGTCCGATAGTTTGTTGAGATCTGTTTTATTTAGATAATTGTGTATACTTTCTGTATCATTTTTGTGTTTGTCTGTGTATAATTCACGGTAGTATGTTTTTTGTTCCTGTAGTATATCTTTAGTGTTACTTAAGTTTTTCCCATCGTCAGTTGTGAGATTACTTATAAGTTTGTTTGTATAATTTCTTTTCTCAAGGGTCAAAAAGTATTTAGTTGGTTTTTGACCTTCATTAATAGATTGAGCTTTTGTTCGTGCAATAATACCCTGAATAGTTTTATCTCGAATTGTTTCTAAATCTTTTTTGGCCTGTGTCAAATCATTCAGTTTTTCATTTGAGACATTTAAAAAGTCTTCACACACTTGTTTCTCTAAAATAGTGATTTTGTTTTCCAGGTCCTTTGCCGCTTTCAAGTCTTTTAATGACGAAAATTTTATTGTTTCACCTCTTATTTTCATCAGTAATGTTTCCAAAAAGAGCTGATCTGCTATGTCGAATTGTATGTCTCTCGATGGTATGTCTGATATTTTATCACGATTGTAAGGCAGTAAAGCATATTCTTCTATTGTGGAGTTTATCAAAGTGTTAATTAATTGGCAATATTCTTGTTCTCTAAGTAGCGAACAGTTGAGCTTCCAGTAGCTTCGACCTCTGTCGATATTGGTGAATTTAAAGGGAGGTAACAGATATAATAAAACGTAGTAACTATACCAATGAAAAAACTATTCACGTGGCACATTAAATGAAAAATAAAATAAAATTCTTTGGGGCGACACCGAAGCATCAACCGGTAGCTCCATTTTAGATGCGTTTTGGGAAGAGGTACCAGAGTAACTTCATATATGAAATGTTAATACTTATAACAGATTCACTTTGTGTAATATGATATCTCAACAAACCTATACGAAAAAAACCCAGAAAAAGACAATAAAAAAAAAAATAAAAAAAATAAAAACATTCGGACATAAGACGTTTCATGGATGTACCTTTTGGTTTCGCAAACAGAAAACCTGTGGTAACATTATATATGACAGGTTCCATATATTTAAACTATATACAAACACAATACAAACAAAAATACAAGCACACACATGCACACACCGTTAAGCTATCGAACAGATATCCATTATTCACATATTTGGCTTAAACATTTATAAAGGTTTACTTCAGCTAAGAATTGGTATGGGGAAAAGTCGATCATGTCGTATTACATGCAGGCCTCTACAGGTATGTTTTGTATATATAAAAAAAACTGTGATAATATTTTACATGATTGTATCTTTGTAATCAAACTAAGCTAAGAGTAGATATTCAAGTACTACTTTGCTTAACACAAGTTCAACGGACATATAATTTATCTACATGTATATACTTGTTTCTAGGATGGCTTATAGAAACATGTGTATCTATCTTCAATTTCCTCATATAAATATGTGTTTATGTCTTCGCAATAAATCCGGGTATTGTCTATAGATTCCAATTTACAGATACTTTAAAATAGGAAACTTAACCTGAATATAAAATGTAGATTTTCAGGAACTGTTTATGGTATAGTCTACTGGGTCATGACATTGATACTAAAATCAATTGTGGCAAATATCCATAGAATCATTATTCACATACTCAATTTCCACTTCATCTATATAGATTTATATTGTAACAAGTTGATATAGGAATTGGAATAGGAATCGAATTTGGGAATATTTATCACTTAAACAGCATGTTTACTTCATGTAGTCAATATACATGGTGCAATAGTCGAAACTGAAACACCCACGCACAAAAACACGTCGAGCTGTCGAATATGATACATGAAGAGCCCATACCTGGGGGTTTCCTATATACAGAACAATTGTGATAATATTATACATGCATATGATTGGTCGATAGTATCATGGGATGAGCGGAGGCTGCTCTAAGTAGAAGCTGATTCTTCATCGTTAAGTCCTCGCGGATCACTATGCCGGTACCCTTCAGTGCCCTCCTTTTCTTAATCGTTTCAATTTTCGATTTTCGGGACAGGAATTTTACTATGATACCCCTAGGTTTGGCGTCTAGATCCGGACGAATTGTGCCTTGTCGGTGGGCAGTCTCTTTGTCACGAGGTTCTATATTTATTTCAAGCTTATTGTTCAAAACTTCGATCACTTTCCCTTCGCACTCTTCTATATTTTCTTTCATGTTGTCTCCGCCTATACCGTATATCCGTACGGTCTCCCTTCGCGTATACTGCTCGTGGTCATTTTGTTTTATTTCAAGATCTTCAACCTTTCGATATAGTCTCGCAATCTCATCTTGATCTTTTTCATGTTCAAAGCAAAGATCTCGCATGTCCGCCTTCAGCGTTTCATTTTCTTTTTCTAAATCGAAAATTCTGGAGTCTTGCTTCTCGACCAGAGATGTGAATTTGTTTAGAACATGACTATTTTTAAGTAAATTATAAACGCAATTATCCAAAAGATATCGTCATCAACTCTAAATCAAACTTTCTTTTCTTTCTTTCTAACTCGGCGTAAAAACCACCCTGGCTCAGGCGCATCACAGCCTTAAAGTTGCTTATATATCCGATATAGTTACAAAACGCAACAGAGTTTGTTCACCACCCTTTCAAGGCTGTTCAGTTCCCATAGTATTTCAAAATAGCGTAGACCATTTCACAACAGAATGCAATCAGCGTAACTTGTGAATTAGCTGTTTTGAAACATGTCACGCCACGAGATACATGTCATGTCATCATGCACACGACATGTTGGCAAGTTCTCAGCGGGGTGACGACATGCTACACTGACAAGATATTTTTCAATACGTTTAAGTCCGTTTGAAGTCTCTTCCAGATCTATTGCAAGGAATTAGCAAACAGCGGGAAATTTCCATGCAGATATTGCAAAAGAATGCACAAACTTTACTTTCGAGATCTGAAGGGATACGTCACACCAAAAAAAATCACTACGTGACTATTATAAAAAATATGAAGCTAAAAACTGTCGAAATAATGTATTGATGATCATTGCTGCTTGTATGGCTATGGGCAATTATAGTTTGCAGGCCGATGCATGTATCTGGATAAAATGATCGTCTTGCAGATATCTATGTTGTTGTTGCACTTGTAAACATATTATTTCGTAGTAAAATTTTATCAATGAGAAAAATAATCCAATGACGTCACGACCAAGCGTAGTAATTTATTTTCTCACGCTACATGTATTATCCAATCAGCGCGTTTAAAAGTGTTATGCACCCAGGTGCATACGATAATTATGTCATGACCATATTTCCCTATTAAATAACACCGCAGTTATATGATAAATAATTTTATGCTGCGATTGTCGTGTCAACATTGCAGTTTATGCAACCTGCTCTAGGTCCATTGATACTGAACCAAAGTAATGCTTGTTTATAAAGATGAAATCCTGGAATGTCTGGTCTGGCGCCTTGGTGGAAGAGGTGAGATTCCGATCCACACAAGAGAGGGAAGGTTTACGCGGTCATGTGGAACTTTGTGAGCTAATATTTTATAGTTTATCATGTTAGGGTCAAAGTGAGCCTATTCGCAAACTCTCTGACCAAGGCACTATGGCGTCTTGGCCACTTTTGATCTACATTTTGCCTCTGCTTGTGGAAAGGCGCCCAAAAATATTATATATCACATCGCATAATTCTTTTTTTTTCAAATTGCAGCAATATAATATTTGAATAATCGGTCAAAACAAAATCTACAGAAAATGTCATTTTTCTACTATGACGTCGCTATGACATCACCAGATTGACCTTCTTCGATTTGCGTATAGCGCTTCACTCTAACATATACCGTGAACGGTTTTAGACTGAAAAATAACAGAAATACTTAGGTACTGACGAAATGATTCCCATTCCATGTAATAGAATTGATGATGTACTGTGGTTACCATAACAATAAACTCTACGAGATAATGGAGGGAATCCTAGATAACTGTTCTGGTGAGTTCACCGTGACGAAATGTATTTCGACTAAAATATTTTAATTTGGCAAGTTTATCAGCAAATGTAACAAATTCGGCTCACCATCCAGAGAAAACGTACGAAATGATTTTATCGCCATAAAGGGGTCATAATTTTCAAGCCCTACACAGACAATTTTTCACAGACATGTACTGAGCTGTACACTACTAAACGGTACTGCATGGAAAGGCCCACCATACTTGTACTGAGCTGTAACTGAACAGTTCCTGTGTGATAATCACAGGTCAGAACTGAACTGAGCAGTACATGTCAGTTAGCAACAGCCTGGTTCCAAGTGGTAACTGACCAGTACTGCACAGTAACAGGTTGGTTACTGTTCAGTTACAATGTAGTACTGTTCAGTCCTGTTCTTTGTGGTACTGTACGGTATCCAATCAGTACTGACCAGTTTCTGAGTGATACTGTGTGGATACGGGTTAATACTGACTGGTACTGTACTGAGGTGTACCGTTCCGGGCCCTTCCTTGCGGTTACCATTCAGTTACCACACGGTACCAACATGTGAAAATTTGGCTGTGTAAGTGCGGATTTTGGCCTGGTGATTATTCACCTCCTAGTTCGTGTAACTCTGTAGTGGCGCGTAAGCGCGCTCAGCCAGCATCAGCCAAGAACTGGTAATGCCCAACAGGATGGCACTATTTCTATTAGGGAAGAAGAAATATAATGCTGTCAAAATCGGGCGACCTTTCTCGGTTATGAAATTAGGGAGGGGCCACTTCATGGGAAATAGTGGAAAGACTGAACTGCATCAAATTGATTATGGGTAAATTCAAAATGGCGGGAATGTAAGGTGTTGTTTATTTTTTTTCAAACTTTAGCTTTTTATTCAATAAAACTGGGCAAAAACTACTTTATTTCACATTAGATAATTATTTGTTACTGTTAGGGTAGAGAACGATTGACTGTTGTATCTTACAGAGTGACATGACTATCAGATTCCCTTGTTGCGGTATTTTCTCGGATCTCCAAAATCAAGCAATACAAGTTTACGTATAAGGCTCGCTTCTATCTTCAATTGTTTTTAGAGGGAGAATCTAACAAAATTTGACTCTACCTTTACATATTTCCCCATATTGACCTTGAATCTCGATATTTATGTGTCAGAAACACCTTCAGCAAGCATTGCGCAGGGACGTTTGTCTTGAAACTTGCAACTGAATACCAGGATGTCGTATATCTTTCAAACTTTTTATATTCGACCTTTCTCTTTGACTTTCGACAGCATGTCCAAAATTGCTTGCTTGTTTCTGGGTGACAGTTGTTGTAATTACAAATTGCGTCAAATATAAAATATAATTCTCCAAAACAGTTGAATGTATTCTCTCATTTGATATACAAAAAAAAAAGACATATATAATATAATATACAGCAAATTAGATTGCAATGATGTGTAAACGGCACTACACTACTGTCACTACAGTTTATCTCAGCCTAAGTAAATTGCCCGATTGTAACAGGTGAGTTGGCACCTCCGAAATTGAAATGCACTATAGTTGGTGCTTGTGCTGGCATGAACAATCAAACTTGTGGACCATATGTGTACTTCCAGTTTAAAATAGACCTGTCCAAGCATTACCTGACTTCCTGTCGACTGGGGAAGGTGATGTTTTACCTGCAAAGCTAGTTTTGAGTGCAGTCTTTTGTTGATAATTTAGTTGGGGAGGAAGCATTTCATCTGTTCATATTTTCACCACTCATTTTGTCTACATTTATATATATTTATTGATGTTATGATTATTGTTGGAAACTATATTCTGCTAGTTGACTATTTGTACTAGCAAATGAAATGGAAGAGTATTTCTTCTAAACTTGATAAAGCACCTGTATAGGGTGTCCAGATATAGTATGGCAATATTTCATGATTGTGTGTTTGTATTGTTTTGTTTACGGGTGGCTTGTTTACTAAACTCAGTTTCTATTTGTTTTAGCGTGAAACTGCTACCCTCTCTATACCATGTACATTCATCGTTCTCCACACCACACTGTATCGTAAATAAATGGTGTACATTTGTGAATACAACTCATATTTCGAGCCTTCTCTCGAAACCCCTTGTTTACAGATGATAAAATATCTCCAAACTGTTCAGTTTGCGGGATGCCAAGAAGGGCCAAATATCCTCATCAGACATTGAAAATACACATATTAGTTGTCAAAAATCAATAGTTATCTCTTCATCAATTTTCTTCTTTTCGCAGCTGGACTTTACAAAATGAATCCAGTACTCCATGATATTAATAATATATAATGCTTGCAATGACTTTGTAATTCTCTCCATATAAAACTTCATAGCAGATGTTCCATGTACTGGGACTCAATTTTGCAAGAGAACAATGGTTATTGATGCCGTATACAGTAATAATAGAAACCCCAATATATTATGACATCACCCTATTCAATTCTGTCCCGGTACATAAAATAACTAAGTTTTATTCAGAGAATTACAAAGTTATTTCAGGCGTGATATATCATCAGTTTGTTATACTCACTGCAAAAAAAAAGTTAATTTATGCAGAGCTAACTACTGATTTTTAAGAAGCTCCGAAGTAGACGACTGGAAAATTCGAAGAAAAAATCATTAAAATTCTTGCACAAATGGCTTCCGGGAAGATGACGTTTCTGTGACGTCATTTTGGCGTCAAATCTAATTTATAATTTATTATTTATTTTTTTTATAATGTTGGCGTCTAGTCCGCCACTAAATATTCAGCCGTCGGCCATTAAAATTTTTTCGCGTCCATATAACAATAACTTCCTTTGGAATTAGAATTACGAAATGTATTACCAACCCATAACCTAAACCGTAAATATGTATCTATGAGTGAAAGGAGAAGGTACGATAAGGCTGCATTTTGGCCTATAGGTGGTGCGGTTGAAATCGAGAAAATAAGATATCCTAAACATATTGTATTTTAATTTAACGGCAAGAGAAAATATATATACACACACTATGTGAAATGTCTACCTCGATTGCGTTATGATTATAGTTATGACATGAAACAGAAATCCGCACCATGTGCTAGTTCGCTGAAAAAAAGGGTCTAAATGAGTCAATTGAACACAATTTTGGACACGAAGGACCCCAGTAGTATACAAAGCGTCTTTAAAGCAAACTTGACCTCAGAAATTTGCATATGACCTTTGTGACGTCATGTTTCATCCAATCAGAAGCGAGTATTGATGTCACGTGGTGTGTTTGGTGATGGGTGGGTGGTGGGTGGTGGGTTTAAGATGGCGGCGTGGGTGGGTGGTGGGTGGTGGGTTTAAGATGGCGGCTGTGGGTGGGTGGTGGGTGGTGGGTTTAAGATGGCGGCTGTGGGTGGGTGGTGGGTGGTGGGTTTAAGATGGCGGCTGTGGGTGGGTGGTGGGTGGTGGGTTTAAGATGGCGGCTGTGGGTGGGTGGTGGGTGGTGGGTTTAAGATGGCGGCTGTGGGTGGGTGGTGGGTGATGTCGGCTGTGGTGGGTGGTGGGTAAAGATGGCGGCTGTGGGTGGGTGGTGGGTGGTGGGTTTAAGATGGCGGCTGTGGGTGGGTGGTGGGTGGTGGGTTTAAGATGGCGGCTGTGGGTGGGTGGTGGGTGGTGGGTTTAAGATGGCGGCTGTGGGTGGGTGGTGGGTGGTGGGTTTAAGATGGCGGCTGGGGGGAAGGGGGGAGGGACGGGTGAAAAGGGGCGGGGCTGAATTTTTTTTTAAAATTTAAAAAAGAAGAAAAAAAAGAATGAACACTAACAACCATTTTTTTAATTTTCTACTATTTTTTTACAATTTTTTTGAAATTATTGAAAAAAAAGGGGAAAGGGGGAAAGGGGGGAGGGCAGGCAGCTTCCACTGCCAGGGCAATTTGCGCCTCGGTCACGGTCTGTAGTGCCTCAGTGATGCACGCGTATGAGGGTACACTAGTGTCCACACACGTATGCATGTCTATCGGACACACTGCTACACACTTTTCGAGATGTGTTTTCACTTTCGATGAAAGCACAAAACAGTCTAAAATGAGTCTAAAAAAATTCACCTACGCTAATATTTTCTAGTGTTTTGTAGAATATAGATTCGCGTTCATTTCTATTTCGTCAAGAAAAAATGTTTTGTAGAATATAGATTCGCGTTCATTTCTATTTCGTCAAGAAAAAATTTTCATCTCGAAAATTGGCAGATTGAAATGTTCTCTCTCTCTCTCTCTCTCTCATTTTATGCCACGGTATCTATTTTTACAGCTGTCAACTGTTATGGTTTGGTCACAATGTTGCCATTTTCTCCCCTATATTTAGCGTCCACAAAAAGAACAGTATATTACAGCAATTATGTTCAAGAAAACACCCCGCTAGAAAATTGTCTTCAAATTGTCTGTTGTTGTGGGAGTATAAAAAAATCCTGGTCAACAGGGGCGCGTATATTTCGTGCGACGCTATGTTGCCAATGCATTGAAATTTGAATAGGTTGTCTGCATGGGTTTCAACGCAAGTATAGTACTAAAGCTTACCTGATAAAAGAGTTTAGTCCAGATGTATACCTATATTCCATACTCCCGGGCGTTTGATGCATATCTGGCGGCTGTTTTTTTCCTAGGTGGGTATAACACACCATGAAGCCTTCATCACGATGCATTCGTATCACCACGAATCTCATTCCATATATATCTTTTCGAAATTCACAGATATTTCCATCGGTAAATCCGGTGTTCAGTATACCACATGCATGAAATGAACGCACTAAACTATGAAGCTAATGATTTTGGTCAGCGGCACACACACATGCTCCCTGGTTTGGTGTCGACATCCCAGCGGTTTTCTGTTTCTTGGCTTGTCACGCATTTTTTCGAAATTCACAGATATTTCCATCGGTATAAATCCCGTCTTCAGTATACTACATGAATGAAATGAAAACACTAAACTATCAAGCTAATGATTTCGGCCAACGGCACACACACATGAATGGTTTAAAAGAGTGGAAATATTCCGTACAGGTCTGTTTTATGTAACAAACGCTAAGAAAAATGGCTTCCCAAGGTCAATTGGTACAATTCCCCGGATAATCGCGCCAGCCAAACCACAGCCCCATCTAGACGCTTTGATGCAAGGGAGACAACTCGGTCTATCCCAATTCCTCTCATTCGCGCATTTCTATCTTTTTTGCGTGTATAGGGTGGTGGTCATTTGTTTATGCATTTTACTATGGGCTGTGAGATTGTAGAATACGCTGGGGAAAAGCTATGAAATTTGTTTTTACGTATCGGGTAGGTCTGTATATAACCCCATAGGTCTACTGGCTCAGTGCATAGGTGCATATTGGGTGGACATGTTGGAGTCTAGGTGGAGCACTAGTGGACCGATTGGGTAGAGTGAGGTCTTATTTTGAAGCTCTCGAGGAAATAAATAAATAAATAAATAAATAAATAATAATAAAAAAAATCAAAAAAATCGGCGAGTAGTGGACAAAGGGGAAATTGGGAAGTACTGACCATGCCCCAGAATACTTCATATGCATATCACGGCCTTAAGGCCTATGTAAGATGTAATCTACTTCACATTTTAGTAGTATAAAAAGCGCAAGTCCTATTGACCTTGCCCCTCCAAAGAAATAAAATCGGCTCTATTTTACAGGAGTATATACGCAGGTCACGTGGGTTGTTACGTCACTTCCGGGTTTTCACTAAAAACTACCTCCAAACATAGAAGAGTTCCAATTTTTCCCCTTAGACGTCCGTATGTTCATCCTCCAAACCCAGGAGAGTTCCAATGTTCAACCTCCGGCACTTTTTCACCGGCGCGGCCCCCCAGCGCGAGCGCGCGCGCGCGAACGCGGGTTCTCCGGCCGCAGCGCGCGCGCGCGCGTCAATGTAGGGAGAGGTTAAATCGACAACATAGAACTTATAGTCATCAACTTAATCTATACGTGTTGGACGAGTCTCTTCACTCACCGTATACACGCACCTCAATGAAATGCCCGCTCCAAACCTAGACCAAAAACACGTACTTGGTCTGTGGGCTGATTTCATTGGCTCTCTATTTTTACTATAGTGCTCTTGCATTCTAACCTTGATGGGTTACATTTTGGCCCCATCCTACACCACTGATTTCAGTTTCACTGAATCTCCACATTGGGCATTGATGCATTATGAATAAAACACACAAGACAGGGTTTTTTTTTTTGGTGAGATCTCATTTTGTTTTTTATTCAGTAACAACAACAACAACGTGAGAACAACCACGTGAAAACTCAAGCCCAGAACAAGGGGCTTGTACATTGAAAGAACTGAAGCCCAGAACAGAGGGCTTTTAAACTTAAACCCAGAACAGCGGGCGTATGTACATTGAAAGAATTCAAGCCCAGAACGGGACTTGTACATTGAAATGATGGGCGGCCCAGTCATAGACGAGTACATCTCGGTCCTCGGCCTTGGGGTACTCGTCAAACATCTGTACGATGGTAGATAAGGGTCTTCCCCGGCATCGATGGTACAGGTAAAACAAGCAATATTGTCCGCACACGCTACTGGTCAGGCTTTGCAACGTTTGACTGTTCCAACACCACGTCTCTGTGCCTTGATCCATGAAGTCTGTTAAATCGGGATGGAAGGGTGGCAGGCCGTACGGGTCAAAGTATTCGCCCTGCTGTTCTGTCAAGTACACGGCCACCCAATGTTCACCGGGCCGATCCATCGGGTCCGTGTTGAGAACGTAAGCAGCAGGATACATACGGTCTAATGGGAACACATCTCGGGCGAACACCCCTTGAAACATCATACGTGTCTCTGGGTCATTCTCCAGCACGGTGGTTATCTGCTCTGTATCCATGTTAGGTGGAGAAGTCACACAGCACGTTGCGCGCCTTGTCCACTTGAATGATGTTGTCAAACTCGGCGTAGCAGATCACATTGACGGTGCTCCGGAGGGCTCGTTGAAAGTGGATTTCCAACCGTAAATTGCCTTGCTTGGCCAGGGCCAGCTGATGGTCGTTCTCTAAGGTGGGGGTCAGATCGAAACAGAACAACGTGTATCCGTTCCCGTAGGCCTCCCGACTGATGAAATTCCCTTCGTCCTGGTTGATTTGACCGGTGGCTGTAAACAGGCTCTGATAGGCTCGAATGAAATTCGCGCGCCCAAAGTTCGGGGTTAAGGCCGTGGCTGGCACCTGTTGTCCATCCACATGCAGGGCCACAAAATTGATGCCGAAATGTTTAAAGTCAAACGGATTCTCTGGGTAGGCTCCACTGAAACTGGTATTTTCCACACAGGCCAGGATCAATCGCTTGGGTAGTTCCCCCAGGAACAGGTTGTCTTTGTTGGCGCTCATATTTCCAGCAGACACAGAGAACACTTTGGTTTGCACACGTCGGATAGGGTACTGGGCTGGTTTTGTTTCCAAGGCTTTCATGTGTCCCAATTGAACGGCTGGATTCGGTTTCACTTTTCGGACATACAGGACCGCGTCTTCGATGACAATCTTATAGTCAGCTACATGCGCCTCTACGTTAGTGGCCATCAAGGCGAAGGTCGGAGGCGCCCGTATCAGTCGGATTTTGATGGGAACCTTGTTCAAGAGGTATCGGTCTTGCATGAACATGTCTGCGTGCAGTCGACCGATCATATCCACCGAGACGCCGTTCGCGGTCAAAGCCTTCCGTTGGCTATATCCCGTATTGTCGTTCTCTGCGCCCATGTGCTCGGCTTTGTCCTGGTAGAATAAAGCGGCTGTCAGTTGAGATTTTTTAGCCTCTCGCCCATGCGACAACAGCGTCTCGATGTAGGCTCGATAGGGGTACGTGTTGGTCGAGTCACTGATGAGTTTGTCGCTGAGAAATATATCCACCTGTTGAAACATCGAGTGCAGCCAGAGATTCGTCCCACCGTTGCTTGGTCGACGATTCTGGTGCCATCTCCACTGACGATCTTGGCTTTCACATACAAGTAGGTATGGGCTAAATCCACATAGGTCGTATCCGCATTACTGATGGTGAACTCGATGGGTCCTGTTGCGTTGATGCTGGACAGCGGGAGATGCTCCACCCATAATCCTTGTTCGGCACTGGTCTGTGTGGGCGGCACGGTCCACAAATCAAATTCACTGTTGGTGGAGGGGCAGGACTCGGCGTGGATCAAGGACATGTTTTAAGAAAAGATATCCCGGGTCTTCTTCGATGTGCGTCGTCGCTGGGTCGGTCGTCGACTGGTGCGTGGTCTCGATGGGGCAGCTCTTTTATTCCCTACGGTGCGTCGTGCTTTGGCCACCAAGACGCCTCCCGCTTCTTTGGCCCGCCGTTTCAAGGCTTCTTTGGGTGCCGTACCCCCCAATACATCACCGGCCACTTGCAGTCCACTGCGTACCGCTTGTTTGCCGATTGCTTTCACCCCACGCGTCACCAAGGGCAGGAACGTTTTGACGATGCTCCCGAGTATGTTCCCCAGTCCATGTCCACGTTGCATGCGTGCACCACTAAACACCGGAAAGCCACCCCCGGCCTGTTGGGCATAATAGTCCATATAGCTGCGTGCATCGCACTCGTAAGGCACCTTCATTATGCAAAGTGGGGAGCACGTGCTTGTCGAAAATGAAGTGTCACCACCACTTTCCCGCGTTCGAATGCCACCGGTCGTCCCGTGTCATCTCTTATATCCACCGTGATCGTGTTGATGTGGGTTTGTCGTACAGGCAGGAAGAGCATGTGGGTGAAACTGTGGGTGACTTGATCGCCATACTTATTTTTAATGGGCACCACCCGTAACAGAGGTGTGTTGATATCGCCCACGATGTGGTTGTCCACCACGTCCGAGTAGACGTAGAGTCCGTACATACCCGACTTCATATCCATCGGGATCTCGCCTTGGTGTTCGGTGGGACCAGCGAACGTCTGTAGATCGAAACCCAGCATTTGCTGTAGGATAGGACTCAGTACGACACTCGCGTTGGCGGTGACGATAAGCTCTGCCTTGTCGTTGTGTGCGTTGTAATCGAAGTTCACGTGATTCTTGAAGGGATAGGCTTTGATGGGTCTTGAAGTATTTGTGACCTCCCGTAGAGCCTTATAATGCAACAGTCTTGACAGCCCACTCATGAACTCCTTGGGAGTATCGTATTGGCCTTCAGGGAGAGTGAGTCGGGTGTCTTTTCCTTCGTAGGTCACCTCGTACCACACTTCATTGGCTCGCACGTTGTACCACGAGTAAGGGTACTGAATATCCACCAGTCCACATTCCCACCGGCCAGGTAAATGCAACGGTTGTGGTAATTGAGTCACATACTTGGCCACGGTATTGTCAGGAAACACATCCAGCGAACTGTTACTGGGTAGGGTGAGGTAAAACATGGCGACTGAGCTGTCCTGCTGCTGCTGTTGGTTTTAATAGGTGTTCCAGACCTTGGGTGGTTGTGTCCGGCGTCGTGTTCGTCGCGTTGACTTGCTACGTGTCACGGCTCTGGAGATGTGGGGTGTCTTGATCAAGGGTGGTTTTTTAAAGGCACGAAAATAAGGTGCCCGTTGTGGTGGTGTTTTGGGGGGTGACTCCGGTTGCCATTCGGATTCCCAAGGTTGTGGAATCTGTCGTGGTGCACGACTCGGCGATTGCTGGGTTTGCTGCATAAAGGCCCAGCGGTGGGGGTTCCCCACCAATTCCTGTGGTACATGCATGTCTTTCAAGCCTTGAGCAAAGACCTCCCATCCTCGAGGATCCGTGTGCGATCTGCGTTTACGCATCAGGTCATTCACTAAATCCGTCATGTGGGTCCCGGGGACCACCTGATTCTGTACCAGGAGTTCGCCTTTATCATTCCAAGTCATGTTAGGATTCTGTTTCATCCGTTGTAATACCAGACCAGCTTGTTTCTTGAACGATGCAGGTACACTCTTCAGCACTTCGTCTTCCACCCACTGTGGGGCTGTGGGGGCTACCCCTGGTAATGGCGGCTGTTGGAGCGGTGCTGAGGTCGGCGGTCTGTCACGTGGTGGTGGTGGTGGTGGTGGTGGTGGGGTAGAGAGGGTTTTGTATTGGTCCATGAACGTCATGTACCGTTGAAGCGTCTCATTGTACCGTTGTACTTTCTCACTGTCGCTTAACCCCGGTCTCTGTAAGATCTGTTGCATCTCTCCATCGAGGGTGTTTATGGTCTTCACCGTAGGTGGCACAGGGTAGGGTGATTGGAGGTTTTGAAGCAACCGAGGTTCGACGAGGACCATTTTTTTCGTGTGGTTCATTGTCGGCCGAAGAGTCCACCCAATACTGGACCCAACACGGAAGCGGCCAACGGTGCTAAGATGGCCCCGAGAAAGCCGCCTTTCTGTAACACCTTTTTCTTTTGTGTTTGTGGGACCCGCTTATGGACTAGGGTTCGTAGACCTGTCTTATGCTTGGCCAACTTGGTCTTCTGAGCCGGAGTCAGTGGTACGTTGCCTTTTAACAGATTGTACCCGATCTCGCACAGACAGCGTACAAGGTCAGGGTCCGCACCGCGTACAATGGTTCGGACCAACTCGGGTGGGGCCGTCTTCAATACACGGAGCGTGGGAGCGTGCTTCCGTACTCGCGCAGACATCATGTACAACTAATGCTAGAACCCACAACTCTGCTCTTTTTATCTACTTCAGAGACAAAAAATCAACCCTGCTGTGGTATTCATTCTTTTTATTATCCCCATCATCAAAACACACACACACCCCAGCTGGGGGAGCCACTGTGGGTGTGTTTACATTATTTTTGCAAGTACACGTGGTGGGTGTCTCCGGGAAAGATGCCGGTCCGTAGTCGAAGGTGGTCGGGGGTGGCTTGCTTGAGGTCGAAGAGCATATACCCGTGCTGAGGGGTTGTGGCATCTTTAAAGGCTTCCAACGCAAACGGTGTGCGGCCGGGATATATCTGTCTCGCCAGGTGCAGCAGTTGAGTGGTATCTCTCGGGTTTTTGAAGACCACCAGGTAGTGGGCATTTAAGCTGATGTTCCGATGTTCTTTGTTTTTACTGAACAGATTCTGCACAATGTAGATGATGCTGAGCCGTCGATGGTGGCTGCCTTTGGTAAAGAGTTGGGTGACCCGCGCATCCGTCTCCGCCATGAGATCATCCAGAACCACCAAGGTGTCGGGTTCCAAATCGGCCAGGTTGGGTAGGCCTTCCACGAACGTGATGTGGGGCATTGCTGCATACGCTTCCTGCCATTCTCCGTAACACCACACGACTCTGGCAATGGGTGGAGTGATCATGCTGTCGGCGTGTTCGAGGAGCTTCCGGACGAAGTGCGTTTTGCCGGAACCCGTCGGTCCTGCGATGAGACACGTGAAGGGATGCTGCCAACGGGGATCCATGGTTCGAGGTGTATCCGCTGTCGTGGTAACCTGCTCTTGTAAATTTGGTACGAGTGAACTGGAGTGGTGGTGGGTACAACGTCGGTCGTCGTTGTCTGTTCACGTTCAGGGATGATGATGGTGGTGATGGGTACAACGTGGGTCGTCGTTGTCGGTTCACTGTGAGGGATGAAATCCGGTGGGTCTTGAGACGTAGTAGGTGTACTTGGTGTAAGTGTAGAGCTTACACTCGACGTGGCTTGTACACGGGGTGTGGTGGTGACTGGGCTCGATACGACTGGTGCTCTCTGTAGACCCGTTTCACTGATGGCTGGTGTTCTCAGTTGGTTAAGTAACGTACTGACATAGGCTACGTCGTAAAACACACCTGCGTACAACACACTCAGCAGGGTTAGCACTATCACCCCAAAGCCTACTTGCGCTTTGCGCGTTTTGGAAGACGCTGTGTTCAGAGACGGTTGCACCGTGTTCATGGTCGGACGTGGAATGTAGGAGGACGGCAGTGGTGTCTGGCTTTATAGTCGTTTCACCTGGTTGGCAGCGACCCAGGAATTGAAGGAACTGGGCCAGCCTTGCCATTTGACGAAATGAAACAGTTTGCCACGTCGACGTTCCGTTTTCAAAATCTGCTCCACCGTGTAGTAGTCTTGCTGTGTTTTTACGACAGGCTGTAATTCCGTCTCGTAAAACGTGCCTAGCAACGGTTCCCCTTGAAGATCTTCCAGTTCGTAGACTCGCCGCTGTCGGGGTAGGCGCCGTTTAATCAGGAAGTGCTCATCGCTCCAGTTGGGCAAGTAACTTTTCTCGAACTTGCCCTTGACTTTACTGATCCGAACATCGCCTTCGGTGTTCGTTGCGATGGCATGGGGTACAAGACACGCCGGACTTGGGCTTCATTACGTTGGGTCACGGTAATGGAGGCTCTCTGTATACTTCGATGATAGGCTCGATTGTAACCCCTCACCAGTTTCGGTAGAACATCGATGTACCGCCTTGTATTCTTATAGGTGAAATATTTATACATGCGACCTTTAAATGTCCTGTTGAACCTCTCCACCACGGAAGCCTTGGTCTCGTTGTAGGTATGGAAGAAAAACACCTTCTGGGCTTTCAGAAAGGCTTGGAACGGTCTGTTGAGGAATTCCGTGCCTTCGTCGGTTTGCAAATACAAAGGTTTGCGCCCGGTCTTGAAGATGTCTTTGAACGCCGCTATGAGATTTGCCCCCGTTTTCGTCCGGATGGGTACCACCCACGCATACTTGGATAGAATATCGATGCACGCCAAGATATACCGATTCCCATCGTTGTGTTTGGCAAAGGCGCTCATATCGACCAAATCCGCTTGCCACTGGGCATCTATTCCTCCCACGATGACCCGGTTCCGTAGAAAATGGCGACGGACAGCTCGATGTAGGGTATAGGTGTCTTGTTTTCTTAACCAATCTCGGACTTGGGCACGTTGTATCCCCTGGGGTTTGGCCGCTCGATAGAGAGCCGACAAGGCACTATAGGCCGCCGGACTGTCGGGACTGTAGTATAAGTTATCCAACACCTTCTCCCAGCGCTTCATGGGGACAAAATGATGATGGACCCTGGCTCTATCGTTTATTTATAACGGGTGTATCTTGGGCCGGAGTTTCTTTCTGATTTTCTTCGTGGGCTTCCACAGTGGCCATGGTAAATGACCAGTCCAACTCGTCTGATGACCGCTTGATAAGCACTTCATCCACATCTGCCACGGCATCTTCCAATGCAGACCATAGATCAGGGTGAAGGGTAAAATGCACTGTACCCCCATCTAGCCGAGCCAATTGAGCAAAGAAAGGGCCGCGTCGGATGTACACATCGTGACACAAGTGGATGAGGTCGCCGTTCAGTTCACCAGACAACACCCGTTTGAATTTGGTCCAGCCCTCCCGGGACAGACGAATGTGAGCCGAGCACGGTTGTGTAGGGTCCGCATCACAGACGTCTCCCACCTCCTCCATGATATCGACCTTATCCGCATACACGTGCAGGAAAACCTCGGGGGTCAAGCTGAAATACGCCAGTACTATATGCTCCGTCATGGTCAGTACGTGAATGGTACCAGATTTCACTGTCTCTCGTATTTATAGGGAGAACCCGTGAGATCAAAGGATCAGGTGGTCATGTCATTGGGCTGACTGAGTGTAGCGGGGTAATCAATGGCATCGTC
>JAVTVY010005439.1:0-18220 GCA_036873755.1 Hanleya hanleyi
AAAACTGTATTTCCAACACCACAACCTACCTGGAATGGAAATCAGTAAATACGTACTCTATTTCTTCTAATTTTTCAAACAGGATTTTTAGGCTTAAAAGCAGAAAAAAGTTATATTTATGTCAACTGAGGCTAAATACTGTGGCATGGATATGTTATTTATCACAAGAACTGAAAATATAGCTAGTGAAATTTGTAGTCTAAAGTTAACAAAATTTCTCTCCACAGATGCCTGAAGTTAAGTTTTGCTGTCTGAATAATTAGAAGAAATATAGGGTACATGTAGTTTTCATTGTCTTTGCATGAATAAGCTGTTAAAACAACAATATACAATTTCTATGAAAAATGACATAAAAGTGGATTGTTTAAAGGATTACATGTAAAACTGATGTGATGAAATTGTACTGAAGCCGTAATGTCTGACCCATCAGACATCATAGTCAGATTACAATCAGATCATATACTATCGACTCATTATGGGACGTGACGTCAACAAAGGCATTACGTTGTAGCTTTCCGATGTTGTTGACGTTACAATATGGAACTGTTGCCTAGAACAGTCACTATGATCGATCATAATTCCATTCCAATGTCACCGAATGAACACGTCATGGCCTGTTTCTAAAAAGGTGTGATATTTGAGGGTTTCAAGTCTGTTCTTAAAACTTAGACCATTCCCATAAAAATCAGCAAGCTTAATGAAATATCAAATGTATCTTCTTACAACAAATTATCATGAATAAATGGGGTGTGAGCACCAGTTTGTAGCTGCCTATGGATTGAAAGTCGCGCCTGTTACCCCAATAACACAGTATATTTATACTATTATAAAAGTAAAGATTGAGAGACGAGACTAATCCCAAGGAACAACGGATTCAATGCAGGGTTACACACTTTCTAAATAGTTGGATACACTCTGCTACCATGACCAATGTCTTAAAATCTCCATTTTCAATTCAATATAAAGTCATGTTGTACCATGCAATTGTGGCTCGCGTACAATCAAGACTATTATACAGGAACAGCAATATATAATGGCCTCCAGTTTATCAGATCTTGTGTTTTGAGAACTTGCTACATCCACATTTCATTGCAATGACAATTATGTATAAAATTGGATTTTCAGCTCTTGACATGAGCCGGAAATCAAGTATAGTAAACAACTGCCTTGAGACAAAAGGAATGTCTCACTCAGAACCGCAAATGTTTGCCCCCCCCACACTATGTAAATGGATAAATGTAATAGCGCTCGCATATCCGAAACCATAATTAAAATGTGTGTGCCAACCAGAAATATGACTTTTTCTTTGCTTAATCACAATGCCATGAGCAGACTTGTCTTTACCCCACAAAACCTCTCGGGATGGGTGGTGAATGAGTAAAGCTGTGTTATATGAAAACTGGTGAACATACTTCAAAGATTGTAAATTTAGCATTTTCATCAGGGAACTTTTCGTCTCCAGGTTCATCTTTATCAGACAGACATATCGTGGGTGCGTCACCAGAAATGGGAACTTTTGAACAATTTGACCCGTTGTCTATTTCTCCTTCCAGGACAGGCGATTGCTCATCTTCTGATTTACAAACAGCAACATTTTCTGCGACAGTGATGTTATGATCACCAGACTGCTCATCTGCGTCGTTATTGCGGGATATCCCAGAATTCCATGCACCAACCCTCCTGGCTAATTCAGGGAACTCCGTGAAGAGCCAGTGTCGATCCTTGAAGAACCGGTTCTGATGCTGCCCATAAAAACTGTTCCAGAACTCATTGGCCTCAACTTCATGTTTTTCTGAAAAGTCAGAGGAATTTTGCATAAGATTTTTTAACAGTTTAACTTAAGACAGAAAAAGAACTCACTAACAGAGAGCCATATAGCATGGCATGTATATTGACTCACCCTGTATGTGTATTGACTCACCCTGTATGTGTACTGACTCACCCTGTATGTATACGGACTCATCCTGTATGCGTATTGACTCACCCTGTATGTGTACTGACTCACCCTGTATGTATATGGACTCATCCTGTATGTGTACTGACTCATCCTGTATGTCTACTGATTCACCCTTGACTGACCATGTTTGTAATCTGACTCACTCTGTGTAATCTGACTCACCCTGTATATGTGCTGACTCACCCTGTATGTATACACCTTGACTCACCTTGTATGTATACTGACTCACTCTGTATGTGTATGGGTACGGACTCATCCTGTATGTGTACTGCCTCATCCTGTATGTGTACTGATTCATCCTTGACTGACCATGTTTGTAATCTGACTCACTCTGTGTAAATCTGACTCACCCTGTATATATGCTGACTGACCCTGTATGTATACACCTTGACTCATCCTGTATGTATACTGACTCACCCTATATGTGTACTAACTCACCCTATATGTGTACGGACTCATCCTGTATGTAAAATGACTAACCCTGTATATCTCCTGCCACAGTATGCTCAGCTTGTTCCTGTGTGATCCGTTTGGCCTCCAGCTCTTGTGAGTCATCCCACACAACATTGTCCCTGTGAAGATAACAATGGCTGTTAGGTTACGTTTTAACCAACACAAGGTTAAACCCAGTAGCGAAATAGAATTTTCTGCTTACCATCCTGGTGATTACTGGTTGGGCAGGACTTCCATGCTAATCAAAGCAGTATTAACTTGTCCCTTCCAACATGCATGGTTGTGTGTGTGTGTTGGCGATATATGCTACCGAGGAGAAATGGGGTTGCCCACGAGCTGGTGAAGGGACAATAAAGATTTCCAGTGGCGGCATTTTAGGTTGTCTTGGGCAGCTGTATATCTATTCTTTCACTCCCTGATAACCAACACAGCTAGGGTTCATATACTTACAGGTATACACATTTCCAGGCCTTTTCCAGGACTTTCCAGGTACATTTACAACTGCCAGAGTAGGCCTACCTAGGGCTTTTCCCGGATAACTAATTTTATCACCCTTGATCTTAAATCGTCGGATTCCACTTAATATGCTTAGTAAGTTCAAAATACTATCAAATGAGAAATAAATAAAGTTCTTTTTTGACACAAGCAAGATATTACGTGAAGTAGGCCTGATCAAATGTTCACAAAGAATTTGCCTCTAGTATATTTCAAGGCTTTTCCAGACCCTCTGGGCAATAAATGCTGATTTTCAAGGCTTGGAAAAAGCATCTTCATTTTCATGGCTTCCAGGCCCTGTTCGATCCCTGCTAATATATTTGAACTCTGCATCTTAGGCATATCTTCTTTCAGTTATGGAACACACAATAAAATGACATACACTCCGACTAAAACGAAATCTACAAAATACATTCCCCATGTGTATGCTCATGTAGATCTGGGATCAACATACCACATTTCTTCTATTCTAATTATTCCGATGAAAAAAACTTAACTTCAGGAGAGAATTCTGCAAACATTCTACAAACATCACTAGCTACATGTATATTTTCAGTTCTTGGGATAAATAACATATCCATATGTCACAGTATTCAGCCTCAGTTGATCTAAGACGATTTTCTGCTTCAAAGTCTAAAACACTGTTCGAAAAATATGAAGAAATAGGGTATCCATTTCCATGTTCTGAGTATTGACTAATCACATAACTTCTCTATGATTTATGGATGTTTAGAAAGATCAGGATACAACTGCATGAGGAAGACAGTTGACCTTCAGATATTATGGACAGAGAAATGTGTCCAGGAATTGATCGATGTATCTAAATTCTATTAATGTTAATTGAATATCATCATGGTTGCTAGAGAATAATATATTCATCTGATGAAACAAGCTACATGTAACATATGTGATTAGATTTACATAAGATTAGATTTACATAACATACACCTGTCGCCCCCTCATTGCAAAGTGAGACTGGCCAGAGCATGCATGGGCTGTTAGAGACCCATCCACCTATTCATTGGACATGTTGGACATGCAATTTCAAATTCGGGCGGCAAAAATTGGAAAATTTAATATGAAGATATAAGGAAAATAGGAAAGTTACAAAGTCTGGCCATACATGTACATGTATCTGAAAAAATGTGATACATGTATTTGGACAGGCAGATTTTATATCCTGGTACACACCAGGAGTCAGAGGTATGACATTGATCTGCCATCTCAGAGCTTATATTCGAACATGGAAACCCAGGGCTTGGTCTCAGATCTTAAACCAGTGGCATGTAAGATAGGGAACATTGCTGTACGTTCTGATTTCATCAGATTATCATGAAATGTCAATCAAAAACAAACCCTCTAGTTTAATGGATTGTGGAGAACAGCATTCAGTCAATCAGTTTAATGGATTGTGGAGATGACCATTCAGCCAATCAGTTTAATGGATTGTGGAGATGACCATTCAGTCAATCAGTTTAATGGATTGTGGAGAACACCATTCAGCCAATCAGTTTAATGGATTGTGGAGATGACCATTCAGCCAATCAGTTTAATGGATTGTGAAGATGACCAGTCAGCCAATCAGTTTAATGGATTGTGGAGATGACCATTCAGCTAATCAGTTTAATGGATTGTGGAGAACACCTTGAGTCACTCAGTTTAATGGATTGTGAAGATGACCATTCAGCCAGTCAGTTTAATGGATTGTGAAGATGACCATTCAGCCAATCAGTTTAATGGATTGTGAAGATGACCATTCAGCCAATCAGTTTAATGGATTGTGGAGAACACCATTCAGTCAATCAGTTTAATGGATTGTGAAGATGACCATTCAGCCAATCAGTTTAATGGATTGTGAAGATGACCATTCAGCCAATCAGTTTAATGGATTGTGGAGAACACCATTCAGTCAATCAGTTTAATGGATTGTGAAGATGACCATTCAGCCAATCAGCTTAATGGATTGTGAAGATGACCATTCAGCCAATCAGTTTAATGGACTGTGGAGAACACCATTCAGTCAATCAGTTTAATGGATTGTGAAGAAGACCATTCAGCCAATCAGTTTAATGGACTGTGGAGATGACCATTCAGCCAATCAGTTTAATGGATTGTGGAGATGACCATTCAGCCAATCAAATGGTCAGCCAATCAGTTTAACGGATTGTGGAGAACACCATTCAGTCAATCAGTTTAATGGATTGTGAAGATGACCATTCAGCCAATCAGTTTAATGGATTGTGAAGATGACCATTCAGCCAATCAGTTTAATGGATTGTGGAGATAACCATTCAGTCAATCAGTATAATGGATTGTGGAGATGGCCATTCAGCCAATCAGTTTATTGGACTGTGGAGATGACCATTCAGCCAATCAGTTTAATGGATTGTGGGGATAACCATTCAGTCAATCAGTTTAATGGATTGTGGAGATGACCATTCAGCCAATCAGTTTAATGGATTGTGGGGATAACCATTCAGTCAATCAGTTTAATGGATTGTGGAGATGACCATTCAGCCAACCAGTTTAATGGATTGTGGAGATGATCATTCAGCCAAACAGTTTATTGGACTGTGGAAATGACCATTCAGCCAATCAGTTTAACGGATTGTGGAGATGACCATTCAGCCAATCAGTTTCAGTCTCTCATTTTCAAGAGGAGTACATTACAGTACTCCGACATACATGTACATTGTACTTCAACATGTTCAATTAAAAGTGTTTTGGAAATTACAGCATACATGTGTGACAATCTTTGATGTCCGAGTGGATCAAGTCATGGTTCTAATGGAGTCAAACGGCAAAATGAAGTCATGGTGTACAATGTACATGTATATGTCACCCACAGTGCTGTGTGAACAAATTCTTCATTTGGACGTTCATTTTGTGCTGTCGTAGTTGGCTTACCAATTATTGTAGTGATAGACTTGTCTGGGATCTGTGAGGTATCGGGAGCCATGTTGGGGACGTTTCCGGTATCTAGTGTGCTCATGGCAGTGGCGGCTTTTGACCAGTTCGACCAGATATGATCTGAATGGGGAGGGAGACCAAGACAGAACTAACTCTCCCTTCAATCTTGGTCCTAGTCGCTTAATCAGCCTCCCAGCACACACTGTTCTATCCATCTGCCAATGGATGGAAAAGCGCAATAGTAAAATAATGCAAATTCTGCCTAATTTCTGAACTTTAACATTTAATTCTTCTTGGACAAATTGGTGGTCATTTTTTTTTTTCAAGTGAGTGAGTCGGAGCGAGTGAATATGATTTAACATCGCGTTCAACACAATTTCAGTCATATCACGATGTTTGGTTCCTATTCCTTTTCACACTCAGAAACCAGTGCATGGGTACCCTTATAGAAATTTAAGGTTGCGGGGAGCTCCCGCTAAGCTCCCGGGCTCATATGTTAACTTGTGCGAGCTATCCGCTACCTTGCGCGAGCTATCCGCTACCTTGCGCGAGCTATCCGCTACCTTGCGCAAACTAGTGCGAGCTAACCAGCAGATCGCGAGAGCCAGCGGGAGCTACCCGTTAGCTTGCGTGAGATACCCGCTACCTCGCGCTCACTATCATAGATTGTTTCTAGTACTCACCGCAAGTTTGCGCTATCTACCATCATCGCAGAGTTTCAAACCTGCTAGCTCGCGAGAGGTAGCGCAACTTTGCGGGAGCTATCGCAAGTTTGAGATATTTGATAGTCTCTGTATTCTTGAGATTCCACACCATTACTTTTCCTGTCCAGCTATATAGGCCTTCCTTAAACCAACATCTGGAAAATCTGGATCAGTCTCGTGACCAGTGTGTAGGAATACATAATAAAATTCCAAAGTTCCCTTCCACACAAGGCCAAAAAATCTGTTCTCTGCAGTGCTACAGATATTTACTTATGTTTTCACATTCTTGTGAATGATAAACTTTCTTTAGATATGGGATTAGTGCCCTTTTATCCTTGGTATTTCCTGCCCTGGAAATGGACTACTTTTGAACGGGGAGGGATGGTGTGTGATGCAGTCAGCATTTGAAAAATTGGAGGGAGAAGCTGTTATACATCTCAGTTCAATGGATGTATCTATAAGAGAGAGTCATTTCATGTTGTTTCATTAGTTTTTGGTAAGTACATGCTCTTTCAAATGATCAAGCAATCATAGCTGAGTTTTGCCTGAAGTGAATTAACATAGTGAGAGTAGGAGAGGGTTTAATTATGAATTTTCTAACTTAGACCTGGTGTAGAGTATAAGGCATATAATGCATTTAGTAATCCACTGAAACTCACCTCATGTTATTTCTTAAAGATGAATAGCAATTCAATTTGGATTCACTTGATACCAGTACTAGGCTATTTCTTAAGCAAACTAAATGGATGGTCATTATTCAGTTAACCCATGGTTAACCTCAATTAGCTATAAAACTTTTAATTTTATTGGATAGTTAATCTACCTTTTTGCAAAATTCAGATCTTTTCCCCTAATTTGTTCTGCATGTATTCAAATAGCTGGTGTATATAGTATGCTCACCCTGTCTTTGTTCTGATCTTGACCTACATAATGAATTTGTGAAATTGTAGGCTGAACCAGGGTCACTGATTTTGAGGATCAAGTTTGATAGGTCGCTGGCTTGCGCAACCTACCACTAGCTTGCGCCACCTACCGCTAGCTCGCGCAACCCTACAACAGTAATACAACTCTGGATCTTCGTTAACTAGCGCTGGCTACCATGGACAGCCGCAAACTAGCAATGTTTCAAATGGGAGCTTATCGGTAGCTCCCGGCAAGGTAGCAGCTTGCGGGGAGCTAGCGCAAGGTTGCGGTGAGCTATCGCGAGCTTGCGGGGAGGTATCGCGAGCTCGCGGGGAGCTAGCACAAGCTCGCACGGAGCAGGAATGGGGACCTGGCGCGAGCTCGCAGGGAGCTACAATCGGGAGCTGGCGCAAGCTTGCGCAAGGTTGCGGGGAGCTATCACTACCTTGCGGGAGCCAACCTACCAGCCTTATCGGGAGCTAGCGCAAGCTCCCAATGTTTCAAATGGGATCTTATCGGTAGCTAACATTGTAAGCTACCGCAAGCTAACTCCGCAATCTCTCTGCAATCTTAATTTTCTGTAAGGGTAGAGCCCTATTTCTTTCAATAACATGAATAACCAGGACCCTCCTTTTCACATCTGGCAACCCCACAGCTACTCTGCAGTACACTGCAAAAAAATACATAAATTTCATCATGTGTTATCGATCAATGCTGATCATCCATGCCAATCGAAATGTAAACCAATTATATATGGAAGATATGGTGAAAAAGTGGATAAAATTACCACTATTAGAACCTTTCAGATTTACGCGTATTTGGGACACACTTTCAGTGAGTTTAATTCAATGTTGGCAGGTGCATGAATTTGAGAGAGAAGCAATGAAAATTGCACCTCTGTTCAAATGAACTATAGACAACCATGTGTTTACACTCGAAAAAATGTTTTCCCTGTTGTAAAATGTATATTTTGGCAAAGATAACTGCTTTAAACAACGTTGCAAATGCAGTTTGAAGGTTAACAATTTTTAAACAACACAGTATTTAATGAAAAGAATCTTTCTGTTGGATATTATTATGTAAAATATATGAGGACTATAAAGTCCTCTTCATTTCACATACATGTATCTTCACATGTGAAAAATATTAAAAACAGATTGGATTTATTCAACTGTCTGTAGTACATGTACCATTATCAGTAAAGTTTTTGGAGAAATTTAGCAAAACAAATTTTATCAAGAGGGCACCACTGTCATTGTAAATAAAAGTAACAGGGTGTGGGCAGCTGCCATTTTCCCTCCAGCCTTATGGCAACAGAGCACATGTTTTCTACAAAGAAAAAAAGTTTGTGTTGCACTTATTGTGTATATCAAGAAAAATTCACCATGAAAGACACACTAATCCAGTTCAGCCTGCCTCATGCTGACATAATCTGTCTTTACCGTTATTTGAACTTGTCTTTACCATTATAAAATGCCATAACAGTAAAGACAGGAATATAACAAGGGTTATGTGTAACCCGGCAGCTCGCCGTTTTGGGTTTTTATCAATAACATGCAGCTTCGCATAAAGATCAAGCCCTTAAGGTTGCACATCACTGGCAATGACAATACATATTGTTATAAAAATTTGACTTTTTTGTCAGTGATGTTGAAGTTGGATTGAAAGATGAACTATATTATAAAACTTGAAATAAAGATTACCTTTTTTCCAAAAGTAAGCTTATACATGTCATTATGAATACATGTACAAATGAAATTTGGTCTGAGATGTGGGTGTGAAATGCCTGGACAAATATGGTTCGTGCAAAAGCTTTAGGTTAAATCATGATTAAATGGGATTCGATACCAAAATTGAAGGAAATGGTGTCCTTCATTAAAGGCGACACAAAATTCCAAACCACCAGGGGCTCGGTAATGCGGGATTCCCCCCGCCGGTTATTTAATATTGTACAGTTTGTACTTCTGAAATAAAATAATGTCATTAAACTATTAGTAATTACGATAAAGGAATATATTGTAGTTGATTCGACGTGTTTGTGTATATACAATGTACATTGCATCTCCTACCTAATAGGTTAGTAAGAGATACATGCAGCTTCGCAAAAAGATCGAGCCCTTCAGGATGGCACATCATTTGAGGTTGCACATCACTGGCAATGCACATCATTTAAAATAATACATTTATTAAGAAATATGATTTCTATATTTAGTGATGTTGAGGTTGGATTGAAGGAGGAACTATATTATATAACTACCAATAAAGATTACATTTTTTTCAAAAGTAAGCTTACACATCCCATTGCATAGATCTGATGAATACATGTTCATGTATAGTTAGGAACAATAGGTGTGCAATTTTGAGCACGTTCTTGGTGTAACTTTGTGTGATGATATGTGAACAAACAAAGCTTAACAATGCAATACTGTAAAACATGTTTCTTTCGCGTGCATGAAACTTTCGCGATTTTCGCGATTGGAATAAATCGCGAAAGTTTCATGCACGTGAAAGAAACATGTTCATATGACAAGGGCGAAGACAAGAACGCAACAACAACAACGACAGAGAAAGGGCACGAGAGGAATTGTTTTCTACATTAGCACAGTTTTAATGGTCTCACCACCTAAGCTCTATTCAGAAGCGACAGTTTAAAGCACCGGATACAATTTAATATAAGAGTATACTAGCACAATTAATTCTGCTGAATTCATCCCAAGAATTGCATATGTGAAGCAAGTGTAATACTAGAAACGATCGTAAATGTTCTCATATGCCGCCTTGATGCCGGCCGTTCTGAACCCCTGTAGGATAGCCGACATGTTGTTTCTGAGTTATTTGTGGGCCTTCACCATCCACATCGCATGTTTGGGTTTCAATGTGGAAAGTTTCAAGTCAACTTTGATATCCTGTACAGATTTTCCACTTTTCAGTCCTCCCGGAACAATGTCTTCATACCACGCGGTGAACTGGTCTTTTAGGGCGGCTTTGAAAGCTCCATTCCCGCTGAGATAAAACGGCTGGAGCTCTCCTGGGCGGTATTTATTTACTTTAGCGGAGTTCAAATGACCACTTCCTGCATGATATCTCGCGATATAGGGTTTGTTTTCCTACGCGAATTCCTTTTAAGGCTGAAGCAGCGGGATTGAAATAATCTGCCCCCAACAGTCAGGAAACTTCTGAATACCAGTAACTGTATATTCATACAGTTAACGCCGCCTTTTGTTAGACTCGTGTTGGTACTGTGAAATGACCACACTGTGCGCATCCACATGTGAATACACGTGGCTTTGCCGATTTTGCCGCCTCCGGTATGTATTTCCCATGTCTGTTGGTATGATATATTTGTAAATTATTTTTTTTCTGGCACAGAGAGAATCGCAAAAGTTTCATGTCGCGAATTTTTTTAAATTGAAAAATCGCGAAAGTTTCATGTCGCGAAAGTTTCATGTTTTATAGTAGTAGGAGTAAATCTATCATTTCCAGCATGCAATGGGACACTAGCACTGTGGTAAACCTTCACATTTGTATGCAAATAAAAGAATGCAATGACAACTGTGTCCAATCATACTGTAATGCTCCATAATAATGTGCACTGGTAAAGACTGAAACATCACAAACTGATTCAAACTCACTTTTAATTAATAGTAAGTTAAATGTGTGGACACAGATATGGTTGTGCAAAAGCTTCAGGGTCAACGAGAATTTGATAGCAAAATTTAAGGAAATGGCGTCCTTCATTTAAGGTGACAGGAAATTAAAAACTAACACAGGTTCGGTACTGCGGGATTCCCCGCCAGTTATTTTGATATTGTACTTCTGAAATAATATAATGTCACCAAACTATTAGTAAATACTAAAGGAATATACTGTATGTGATTTGGTATGTATGACTGTATATACAATGTACACTGCATCTCATGCCTAATAACAGGTTAGTATCACATATAAGAGATATAAAATTAGAAATTGAAATATGAGGGTATGGAGTTGGGCAATGCATTGAATGAGTGTAGCATGATGTAAGCTTCAGGAAAATATGAGGATATGGGATCGGGCGAAGCTTAGTTTAGGTGATGGATGGTGGGGCACAGTGCCCCGAGGGTGGAGACATGCTTCCATGGGTAGCGCATGGGTTGAATAAGTGTAGGATCATGTAAGCTGTAGGAAAATATGATGGTATGGGGTCGGGCAATGCTTAGTTTAGAAGATATAGGGTGGGGCTCAGTGCCCCAGGGGTGGGGACATGCTCCCGGGGTTAGTGGATGTGTTGAATAAGTGTACAGGATGATCTGAGCTCCCAAACTATATGAGAGTATGGGGTCGGGCAAAGCTTACTTTAGGAGATATGGGGTGGGACTCGGTGCCCCAGGGATGGGGACCTGCTCCCCGAGGGTAGTGGATGAGTTGAATAAGTGTAGCATGATGTAAGCTCCTGGACTTTCAGAGTCCAAAAGAAGTCAAAATAATTCTAAGTCCAGCCTAAAGATAAAAAGTTAACCGGACACCGACACCAACCCCGCCACTTTCCCCCTCTCTCTCCCAATACCTCGCCTACTTCGTATACTAAAAATATTCTTTGCAATGGTCTTGAACTGACCTTTACTGTTATAAATAAGTCTTTTACGTTATCTCTTCATCATGATAACATGGGCTAGAATGAGTCAAACTTTTCTAGCCATTCTTGGGGGTTGAGTACATGTACAGTAACTCTAGCTTTGTTGACAGTCTTTGTGGCCTACAAGGTCTGGGATAATTCCAATTTGGTAGCCAAAACTGCACAAATTAACATTTTACATGTGTCATTACCGTTATTTGTACATTTTCATGAAAATGGCCCATAAACTTCTAAGGATGACATAGCTTTATGTTAAATTTGGCTATTTTAATTTTCATATTTCCATGGAATTAAGTTTGAAATGTACTTCATTTTGCCCGCTTAATCTTCTTTATGGGGCTAAACCAATGCGATAAATTATCCTATGTACAGATCATTCGTCCCAGTCAATGATGAGTAGTCTTGTCATTTCTAATAATCCCTTACAATGTAGTAAAATCCACAAGCCAACAAACTCTTACTGCTGATATTTGTTTCCAGCCGACCTGTGTTAGCTTAGGTGTGGACTCGCGGAATAAAAGCAAGTGTCCAGCGATTGACTATCCATTCCTATTGTCGATGCATGGATTCCCCAGAGACCCTGCAATCAAGGACTAATACCCAAGGTGGAAAGCCTTACATTTATTATTTTTGAACACACAACGCATACATATTTCAACACCATGAGATAAGTTTGGGTATAAATAAAGTTATGATTTTGCAAATATATCATTCCTCATGGAAACATGCCTCATACGTACTTGCCATATATAACTATTATACCGGACGATCAAGACATATCAGAAGAATCAACCTCAATCAAAAATTTATGTATTAACTCGAATTGGCTCTGCAGAACCATTTACCTGGGATCACCTGCTCTCCACGGATTTGCTGCTAGAAAGTCAATAATCCCACTGAATGAATGTGTCTGTTCATTTTGAAAACCCGATATGTAGCCCGCATCAGCCATGTTTTAGGTAATTCAGCTATAGTTCTACACTAGTATGCATGGTGAACTATAATAGTAAACTACTGTATTGGTATAATACTGTACTGTATAATATTATACTTGTACTATAGTATACTATGGTACTGTACTATAGTGTACCATGGTACTGTACTATAGCGTACTATAGTGTACCATGGTGCTGTACTATAGTATACTATGGTAATGTACTATAGTATGCAATGGTACGGTACCATAGCGTACTATAGTGTACCATGGTGCTGTACTATAGTATACTATGGTAATGTACTATAGTATACAATGGTACTGTACTATAGTATACTATGGTACTGCACTATAGTATACTATTGTACTGTACTATAGTATACCATGATGCTGTACTATAGTATTTTATGGTATTGTACTATAGTGTACTATGATACTGTACTATAGTGTACTATAGTGCTGTACTATAATATACTATGGTACTGTACTATAGTATACCATGGGGCTGTGCCATAGTATGTTATGGTACTGTACTATAGTATACAATGGTACTGTACTATAGTATACAATGGTATTGTACTATAGTATACTATGGTACTGTACTATAATATACTATGGTACTGTACTATGGTATATTATTAATGTACTGTACTGTGGTATATTATGGTATTGTACCATAGTATATTATGGTACTGTGCATAGTATACTATAATATTGTATTATAGTATTCCGCAAAAATCCTATGATATACTATAGTATTTGTACCATAATATACTATAGTACTTTTTTGTAAGGGCTGTAACCATGGTAACCATCTCGGTCATCTATACGCGGCAACACTGACCCTGGGATCGTGTGTATCCATTCTCAGTCTACTTTCGGCAACTGCAAGAGGGAATTTCCAGAAATCCATACCACGTGAGTTTGTCAGCCATCAGCTAAAGTCTACCGACGTAACTCCAACACAACTGGCCATTTTCGAGTCATGTGATGTCCTACTTGTTCAAAATTACAGACCTACCACACCTCTTGGATGATACAAAAGTTATTCATATCTGTATACTTTGTAAGCCCAGGCAATATCTGTTTCCGAAAGTGGTATGAAAACCTGTAATTTATCAGATTTCTTGAGCCTGTTCTCTGCCGGATCAAGGGCCGAACACAATACGGTAAAGTACTGGATATCGCTCACGATAATGGGGACAAACAATTCACAAGCCATCTTACGGATGGCGAAGTGTACGCAAATTTATGCAGAAGAATTTGACTTATGGTTGTCCAGCAGGCATATTTCAAACATGAGGAAGTGGCATGCAAACTCAATCCACATGATCCAAGGGAGATAATTTTGCAATGCGCCTCAGATCTGCGCTATCACATGTTATTTACTCATACAAGGTTTGCCAAACATATCCATAGTCTTGTGCTGATGTAACTGTTATCTCCACGGGTAACATTTTGAACCCTTTACCTTAAATTGTGATGTAAATATGTGAAAAAGCTGGCATCATGATATTCCTACTGCCATAACAGTACCGGAACTTTATTCAGGGCAGCAAGGTTGACCAGGTGAAGTCAGAGCAATGGACTAACTGGGATACATAACCTACTTGGGATATTGAATCCATGTTTGGATATTGAAATATATCCTAATTGGGATATTTTGACCTAATTTTCATGCTAAACATCAATGGCAAATTTCGGCACCTAAACTACATGTACAAAAACAAGATAGAATCTACTTCACAAAACTGCCAATCTGATTGTATGATTTTGCTGACTTTTTTCTCGCCAAAATTATCAGGCCTTCAAGTAGCTCACAGTGAAAATATAGGAGGAAATTTGCAAAAATATAGGAATTTTCTGAATAAAATACAGGAAAATATAGGAAATAAAGGAGTGTAAGACAGGTCTGTACTACATTGTATGTTCCAAACTTGGTAGTTTTCTGGTGTGTATACTTTGAGTTTCAACTCAGACTCACTGTTCCAATGTGAATGTTTCACCAAAATCTGGGAGATGGTAACTCATTTATTGTGTCAAGTCAATTTGAATCTTGCATTTAATTTCCCCGATTTTGGTGAAACATACACATTGGAACAGTGAGTCTGTGTTGAAACTCAAGGTATACAGACCTTAAGCTTGAATCAAGCATTGGAAAGTGCATACCGGTACAAAGTTTGAAATATATGTATTAAGGCAGTGTGACATCACTGGACCTAGATATGATTGCAACAGACCACCATTGAAAAACATGCTTTATTTGCAGTTTGCTCTGTGTAATAAAATCGTAAAAAATTACAATAAATATTTTCCGACACTGTTCACAATGGTCTTTCATTTGATGGAAACTTGAGGGCTTACGATCACTTTAATCAAATTACTTCCACTGAATGCGGTCATAGTGGTGGTCTTTCAGGTGACTTGTTCTGTTATTTGATTCAGCATAGAGAGATTGAAATGGTTTTATGTTTGCCGAGCGAAGCAAGGCGAATAACAAATTCTGAAATGTATTTCCTCATGTCAGTTTGACTCATTACAGAGCATTGATGAAAGTTTTCATGAGAAAATATAGGCGGTTTTGAGTAAAATATAGGAATGATTCAAAAATATAGGAAATATTGGAGGCACTTAAAGGCCTGAATTATTCTCTGTGTTATTACAATTGAATGCATTATTTTTTTCGTGTTGTTGTTTGCAGCATATTTCCCATCACTCATGATAACTAGTAAAATAGGCCAGCTTGCAATCGTGGAAGTATAAAAATAATATCCAATGTGGGATATTTTGTGAGCGTGTCGTGGCCGAATGGTTAGAGTGTCTGACTCTGACCCGGAGTGCTACAGCTGGCGTGGGTTCGCCCCTCGCCAGTGACCGGTTACATATATATATACTCGCCTATTCACAAGGCGCTGGACTGATTCCAGGGGCCGCGGAATGGGGGCAGGGGGCTACAGCCGGCCACTTTTTGAGACTGCAATGTTATAAGTCCTATCTTAGATAGCACCAGTCCAGCATTTAACATGGCCGATATAGAGTTCAGCCCCCCCACTTTCAAACGTGCTCCGAGGCGCCTGGATTCGGTGTCCAGGGTAATATGGACTGATGGTGGAACTAGTTGCTACGCTAGACCTTCGCCAGCGGAGGCACTTGGGGAATAAAGTACCTGGGTGTCTTTCAGTGACCGCTATATAAATCCGCTCACAGTAGTACATCGCACACACCTGGTCAGAAAAAGGGACGGGTCTATATGTACAGTCAGGTAAATAAGTTACTTGCACAGCCTGCACAGCACGGGACCTCGACTGCTACTGACCCTGTCTCGACCACCCTAGTAAGCGGCGGGGTTACTGCAGTGCAAGCTTCTAAATACCTCTGTAAGAGGTAGTCCAATATAATGTTACTGGAATACGTCCTCCTTTAATATGTTGATGTCTACCATGTCCGTATCACAGTCACATAGGCTGCCATCTTGTTTCAAAGGGCAGGGCTTCGGACCTCGGAAATTGTCAAATTGTGACGCAATAATTAATTGACATGATTACTGACCAGTTTGAATGTATCCGTGCAGCTTAGATCCACAAAATGGCACATTCCAGGCATCTATTGATCTCTCATTAAGCCATAGGCAGATAAATCTTGTCCGATCAGCGTAAAAAATTTGGCGGCCTCCACTTTGGCACATGAAGGGAAGTGACGTAGGCACACACCGACACGTGTGAACGAATCATGTGATACTCTGAGATACGGGGTCTTCTCAAATTATCTGACTGACGCACAAGATTTGTGCTCGCTTTTTGGGGATTTTTGAAAGGTCCCTTTCTGTACACGTGCGTTTGTGTACACCATGTGACACGAGGGATCATGTTATTACTTCCCATAATGCTTTAGTGTGAAGACATAGACGCCATTTTTGGACGGATTTTCGGTGCTCTGGAAAATGTGAAAGTTTGTTGTCTCCGTGGAACTTTACATAGAGTGGCTCAGTTGTGTGGGTGGTGTTATTTTGTGCCTTGAAACACGAGCAATTCATTTATACTGGTGAGTGTGCTTGTCAGTTCTTTATTTTCTCAAAATCTCCTATTTTTCAATGGTCGTTCTGGAGGAAGATTTCCGCACCTGCACTTGACTTCGTTATCAATGGGACTGTACAGCCCAATCGAACATCCAAATAATAAAAGAAAGGCTGTCAGTCACCCATTGTATTGGACTATGTAAGAGGGTGCTCCTAGATGAAAGGAGGAATTTCCGAACCAACAACAACAACAACAACATCCCAGTTGGGATATATATCCCAGTTAGTCCCTTAGTACCCTGCCCTGTTGACTTGTACCCCCCCCCCTCCCCTAAGTGCTGTTCTTCCCCCGACGCCAAAGTTAAACACATAGGGCATCAACATGATCAATTCAATGCCTATAGAGGGCTTAGTTTTCGCCACAACAACAATAATCCCAGTGTACATTCTAATTAGGCCCGGTGACCTCAGTCCAGTGTAATGTGTGGAGACCATAGTTACCATGCATTATGTTCAAACACATTCTCGGGATCTGTCAGAAATCTATTCCCAAATTTAGGCCTTTTTTCTCCGTTCTCGCACGTGTTGGATTCTCCTTCTGCCATGGTACACTCTCCACGTTTCGGGGGTGGGCATCTTGTAGCTCTTCAATATCGCGTTCGGCTATTTCCGTATTGGCGGAATCTCACTCGACACGATCTCGGACATTCGACAAGATCTCGGACAATGCAGGCACGGCGGAACAGGGGGGGCAATATTTTCAGCAAAAAAAAAAAAAAAAGACAAAAAAAAAACCAAGGAAAAAAGCAAAAACAGAAAAAAAGAAAAACGATAAAGCGAAAAACCTATATCTGTATTGAACGCAGATTTTACTTTTCAATAAACATGAGGGGCATTCCATAATCCCAATTAAGTCATGGTTCGTCTGTCAAATCCAAGCCATGACGGATAGCTTGTACACTACAACGAATATCAGCCACTTCAATAGAAAATATTTGTGAGCTTATGATCTCTCCGAACATGCCCATATTTGAACGAATTAAATGCCAGTCAATGTCTCCATCTGTTGCTTTGAAGTCAGATGTTTATAGGCTATCCGAGATTTTTTAAAATTTAAGATACGCCCTCATGTTGTTTTCTCTCGGCCTTCAAAGAGTTTGTCCTTCAGCTTCTTCTCTACTTAGGGAGCTTCTTGAAATAAGAACATGAGTTCCTTGATAGGAATGGCATATGC